>CM052971.1:1800000-2087500 GCA_028554685.1 Agrotis ipsilon
CCAAATCCATTCAGTAGTTTTTGCGTGAAAGAGTAACAAACATCCATCCACACATACAAATTTTCACGTTTATAATATTAGTAGGATTATAAAACTTAAAATGGTGCATAACTATCAAAAGCTGTGACCATTTAACTGAAACATGGCTCATTTATTTTCCCTATTTGACTATTAAAACTTTTGCAGCTGACGCTCTTCGTTTTTCTCACGCTATTCAAATACTTAAACCGCTCGAAAAAACAATTTCGCTGCAAGACGCAATAGTGCATCTTCTGAATAAAATCCATCTAAAACTTTTTAAAAGTCCACGTTATGCAAAGTTTGAACACCATTTAAAACCTTTACGTGCACGTTAAACTAAGAAGATAATAAAAAAAAGTCTTACAATACTTAAAGTAAGTTAGACGTACTTGGTAGACACATCGCATTATGCGAACGCTTGTAATACCAGAGAAACTGCATAACCACGCCGTAACTTGGGACTTTTAAAAATTATGGCTTATTTAATTTGAATATAGCTGATATATGTTTATTCTGGGGAAGTTTTGCGCTAGTGAAATATTTCTACGACGTAAAAGCATACGTTAGAAAGAGTTTTTAAAGAAATGTGTTGGACGGAATTTCGCTAAGGAAATTCGGTTGTGCGAGAATATAATGTATATTTGTGTAGCTCGGTAAAAGGAGGAGAGTGTCTACAAATAACGTGTTGTAAAATGTGCATAAAATAAGCTTGTGTTTATCACGATCAAAGATATTCGAAATTTATGATAGTGGGGTCTGTGTTTACTTCATACTAATATACTCGCTAGAACTGGCTGGTGTTTGTAGTGAAACTTGACAATTAAGTTATTTTGTCTTTCTGAGACTTGGTATTACAGTAGTTAATCTTTGATTTTCCTTTTATATCTCCCCTATAGTTTTTTAATAATTATGTTTGATTACCGGCTTCACTACCGTATACTTATTTTAATTCTCTGCCAAAAAAGGCCGCTATAACCAAACAAAACTGAATTTCATGGCTGGTGTTTATAACTGAAACTTAGCAATTAAGTTATTTTGTTGTCTTTGTGAGACATTGTATTACAGAAGCAATTCTTTTATTTTCATTTTATATCTCCCTTTTGTGTGTTTTTAAATTTCTTTGATTACCGGCTTCACTACCGTACACTAATTTTAATTATTATCTGCCAAAACAAGCGAGGTATTCCACGAAGGGCACCGTCTGACAATGGCACCTGAGTTACTTGCACGATATAAGGCTCCTGTTAACATTTTTCGCAGGTGCCGGATACCCTTCGTGGAATACCTCTTCACTTTAACCTTCAAAACTGAATTACTTCATCATGCTTATAGCAAAAGACGTGTTAAATATTCTATATTTCCTACCACACCCATCAACAGTAGGGAAGTAAAAATTTTACGATCATATTTACCCACCAAGTTCCCCATACTTCATCATACGAAGCCTTTACTCAAACAGGTATACCGTCGATGTTGTTTAATGCATTCTCAGAATAGACACAAGATGAGTTTGCTCAGCAGTTATGACTTAAGCACGCTTTCAAAGTACGCCTTTTACGATGTTATTGGAGTTAGCAGCTTCACACTAAAAGCTATGTCTTGGAAAATTGGTTATGTGGATGGCCAGTAATGGATGACTTGCTGTACGATCGTGGACCATGCCCAGGTCGACAGCACGTCGTTATCCATGCGCGCCTTATAGAGCCGTCAGCAATCTGGTGGCTATTGAGGTCGGGTTCGTGGAACTGTCCAAATGGGTTAACCGTGACTCTGGAACGTAAAGGGTTATTCAAGAAATAGTTTAAGATTTTAGTCAGTACGAGTCTGACAGTCCTTTCCACAATGGATATACTTAGTGGAAACATATTTTTCCTACTCCTCCACTATTCTTTTCCGATTAATTTCGTTGCAGGATTCATTCTCCGGGACACGTCGAGCTTCATTGTCTCGGCGCTATTCTGGTGGTTGCCACTGTTGATTCTGGCTTTCGGGAGTTGCAGTGGTTTGGGAATAGTGTGCTTGGGGTTGGCCCAAAAAAAATTCCGTTGGCCTAGGGCGGGGGGACTCATTTGTAGACTTCATTACCCAACAACAGGCTATGAAAAGAGGTGTCAAATAAAGCTCCAAACGATTCCTTGTGAGTGGATGCAATACAAACACGAATGGAAAGTGCAAACAGGCAGATTTTCAACAAATATTTTGGTATGGTCGCGGACCAAACAAATATTTGTTTCGACGAGTATTGATCCTTTGATCCGATTTCGTTTAGGTCTTTACTGTTGGCACTGTTTTATGATTGGCAATCTAGAATAATTGCTTGTTTATTATTTTGTTGTGTATTTGTTTTTATGTCTTTGTCATTATTACCCAACATTTAATGTCGGTTTAGTCATCATTTTCTGTTTAACAATTCCCAAATTCTGGACAGCAAGTGTGTGCAAAATGTGAGTTTGTGTATGCAAAAACTGACGCTTTCATATCTACTTTGTATTTCGGTGACTATATCTTAGATTTCTTGACACTATTTTTTTTTTAAATTAAAAGTTTTTGTAATCAAATTTTTGGTAACAAAAACATCAAAATTGCTATCAAACAAACGAGTACACATACTTCTCCCATATTACAACATTCATCGTATTCACCCAACGCAACGGTAATGCCACGCAAGAGTGCCTATTTTCACTTTGTACAAAAATGTATGGAGTGGATCTTTCAATGCGACCCACGACCATGTTACGCATGAATGCGTACCTGGCAAACAAATGAACTGCGCAACTAACTTGGCAAACCTCTCAATTCCTACGTAACAGTGAAACTAGAACTGTATGTGCGGTTAAACCTATTGGATCGAACACTTAACCCTTAACTTAAGCTGGCAGATAATGAGGACATGCGGATAATGGGTTTAAAACTTAACAAAACGATTCTTGGATGGAGAGAAATGGTCAGACACCGTCTCAAATACCCTGTTCCTTCACATAACTTTTTTTTTTGTAAGAAGGTCCCTCTTCTTGTCGTGCCCGAACCGAGCACGTTTTTGTCGACGTTTTATAAGTGCCCTCATGGGCCTATGTGAAATAAAAACATTTGACTTTGACTTTGACGTGCTTACGATGATCTCTCATGTCTATGTATAACTGTAAGAATAACAGTGTAAAAGAAATTATTTTAAAAGAGTAACCATGGAGTTTCTTGCCGGTTCTTCTCCATGGAAACGACCAACCCGAACCGTGCCAATTTAGTTTTTCTTATCGACGTTTTATAAGTACCCATTGAGGTCCATGTAAAATAAAATATTTTGATTTTTAATCTTCTGCGTTTCAGAATTTCTTTTACACGCAAACAGGTAAAATGTCTCAAGTTCTGTTATGCGCAGTCCGGCTTAATTTTCGAGTCCGTTTATTTTGAATACACCTCAATAAGAGGCAAGATTGTAGGTATAAAATACGATGACCAGCTCGTACTGATAATCCCATTTAAATTAAAACCAATACGATAGATATTATCACACTTTGCCATCAAAATTTAAACCGTCCGACATTTTGAACACTCGCACAAAATCCAACGACAATGTTTGTTCGAATCGGTTCGCTTTACATTTTATTTTTACCGGTCGCCATATTTGATTTCCATTTTACTAGTGACGTAGGTACCTCGGCGTAACAATACGTTTTATTCAAATCAGTTTCGCAGTTTAGTTTTGAAACCGGTGGCTTTTGTTCGGGAGCGTTTGTTTTTCACTGAATTTATAAAGGCTTCAAAAGTGGTGTTAGGCAAATCCAATGATTATTCTTTTAGTTTATTGGGGCGGGTATTCGGCTTTTTACAAAAATTGCCTGGATTGTTTGGAATTATAAGAATTTATTTATGTTGCAAATCAATTAATATACCAATTTCAAGAGCTTTTGTTGTTTGGTAGTCAAAATCTTGAGTACTTACCACAATTTATTACAATATCAGATTTTCATAGCATTGGTTGTTTCCGCAAGGAAAGGAACGAATAGGTTAGAATATGGTTACTCAATAATGATTTCGGTACATTACTCAACAACTCACTTAAGCCCTTGTCAAACAGACAGGCGAAGCGAAGGCGATCCGAAGCGTTTTTGTTTGTAATGTATAGAATTGTTTGAAGCAAGTCACATAGACTATCGTACCGCTTTTGTTTTTCAATGTGACTGGATTCAAACAATTCCATACTGTCCTGTCTGTTTATTAAAGGCTTTAGAGTGGAAATTAGTCAGATATTAAATTAAACATCCTTTCAATATTTAACAGTTTCAAATGAGTCAGCCAGCTTGCACTTAATATAGAATTAAAATTGTTTTAACCAAAACAGACAATTTCAAGAAAATAATATTAAAATATTATTATTTCTCAAACTTTTTTATTAAATATATATTTGAAGGCAATTGACGAGTTTCCACGGATACAGGCTTAAAACACAACAAAAAAGATAAAAACAACACGAAATATTATAAGTCAAACATTTTATTATCAAGCATAATTATTACAATATTTTATTACAAGTTGGTTATAAGTAAAACTTTGTCTAGACGTTATTTATGGCTTAGTACATAGGTCCATACATTATGGCGGTCCAACTTGTCTAAACAAACATGTTTAATGTTTTCGTAAATCAGTGTTTAGGATAACGGCCATGAATCTTTGAGCACTCTAGACAACGACGATATATTACTAGACTCCTAATAACAGGCGACCGATGTCTGTCAACATATTAGGCAAAAAAGTCTTATATCCGTCTTATTTCGACCACTCCTGTGAGCCGTAAACATACCTTGAGACAGAACAGACCTTGGTTTAGCCAATCACAACGCAGTACCCCGTCCCCCTCGCTTACGTAGTACCTCAGCGAGTTGACAGAATAGTTTTTGTTCTTTAGATCGTGCATGCGGAGTCTAGTAATATAATCGTCGTTGACTCTAGATGACCTACTAATCTTTGTGTGTGGTAAGTTGCTCTATGGTTTGTATCTAAACATGTATCAGTGTTGTAAGAAGATAATTTATGGATAGATGTTTTAACTGTACTGGCAATTTTTTTTTTAAGAGAGTAGTAAATGACCACAAAAATTGTGTAAGAGTTTTGAGACAGATTGGTTCAAAAACACGCTTTAATACCAAGATTATGGAGATTAAAAAGAAGAAGAAAACAATGTATGTACCGACTAATAAATAATTTGACTGCGCAGCATATTACGGGTTCGATCCCTGCACGATACAAAAATTGATCGGCAAGTAGTTGTTCCGGGTCTGACTGTGTGTGTATGTGAATTTCTATGTTTTTAAACGCACCCACGATACAGGATAAAATTCCTAGAGAAATGCCCCTTGAATGATCGGACTAACAAAGTCTATAAATATAATGTTCACAATGCTGGGATATACCTCTTCTCAGAGAGGACACCGAGATAAAATGGCCTTTTTAATCGTGTTGAAATTATCAATTGAGTCCTCCCACCCAGGGCACTCGTACTGACTAAAATTCACGGTGTCCTTCAATAGCCTTAATTCATTAATCCCGCAACCTCAGTAGCCTTTGGTCCTACAAAGGGAGGGTCCCGTCATTATGGTGACACTATTTGAGGCGCGCGTGGAACTCAACGCGCCGTCGACCCGGACGTCACGTTCCATGGTCGGACAGCGAGTTGCCCAGGTAAAATAGGCTTTATTTTTTTTATCGTGATAAAATCATCAAATGAGTCCTCCCACCCCGGGCAGGGCGGCAGGGACTGTCAGACTTGTACTGACTAAAATCCACGGTGTTCTTCAATAGCCCTTTATGTTCCGGGGTCACGGTGATGGAAATAAGTCCTGCGACCCCGGCAGGCTTTGGCCCTCTGTGAGGGGGCCCCGTCATTTGCTGACAGCTCTTTGAGGCGCGCGTGGAACACGACGCGCCGTCGACCCGAACATGTTCCATCTTCGGACAGCGAGTTGCCAGGATAATATATATAATAGGCTTGGGTTTAATGTAACATATTCCTCAATCTTTTACTTCTAGTGGTTGGAAACCAAGTCCACACATTTTCTCGGATGGCAAAGGGTTTCTTAGAATTGTAACTCGCTTTGTAGTAACAAGTTTAAACTATTTAGGACAAACACTTACACCGCCTTTGAAATTTAAAACCCTTCTTTGACTTTATCGCAGTCAAGTGTATAAAATAGCTATTGAAGATTTAAACCTTCTTGAATGAATTGAGATTTCTGATAGCACTTTTCAGAACGGAGAGTATTAAATCTGGAGTAGTAGTTTTATTTATATCACACTACCTGTTGCCAGCGGCTTCACCTGCTACAACTCGAAAATAATCCCACGGGAAACATAAAAATGGGATAAAAACTATCCTTTGTGTTAATCCAGGTTACAAACTATCTGTGTACCAAATTTTAGCCAAATCCGTTCAGTGGTTTTTGCGTGAAAGAGTAACAAACATACCTACATACATCCTTGCTCACAAACTTTCGCATTTATAATATTAGTAGGATTAGCTGAAGAATTTCTCTAAAGAAAATTTCCAAAAATATACCTACATTCGTTACCTTAACAATCTTTGTGCGTGACTGTGATAGGTTACCGCGACTCTTGAACGCGAAGGCTATAAAAAGGACAGGGTAGATTTTTTTCAACAAGAATTTGACTAAGCTTTCAACTATGTCCAAGGCGTGGCGCGTTATAATATACTCATATAATAATAATAATAATATAATAATATGATTATTTGGCCCGCGTCACAGAACGTATCGACTTCCTGAAGCAGAAGATTTGTGCATGGGCGAACCGTATTCGTCGGTACAAGCGACGAGTGGAGCGTTACACTTTGAATCGCACATTCCAAAGCGATGAAAGGTGGGTCTATAGGGCTTGGGAGCGACCGGACCAAGGTTTGGCTGACACGCCCCTGCCGGATGATGATGCCATGAGTTCATTCTGGCGCAGCATCTGGTCGGTGCCTGTCAGTCACACTGAGGGTGATTGGATCCGGGATGTTGAACGAGCGTGTGATCACATTCCAGAAATGGGGGCTATCACCATCAGCCCCCAAGACGTAGCTTGTGCAGTCCATCTGTTGCCGAACTGGAAATCTCCAGGGCCGGATGGGCTGCACAACTTCTGGATTAAATGGTTCAAAAAATCGCACGCTCGTTTGGCAACTCTTTTCCAGTCGGCCATAGAGTCAGGATCGCTATCCGAGTTCCTGATGACAGGAATAACCCACCTGCTCCATAAAACGGGTAGTACTGCGGAACCCAAAAATTATAGACCAATAACGTGTCTTCCCACACTCTATAAAGTTCTTACATCCATTTTGAGAACTAAGATTAGCAAAGACATTTATGAAAACTCTATCATGTCTGCCTCTCAAAATGGATGTAGGAATGGGTCCCGCGGTACTAAGGAGCTACTCCTCATCGATATGGCCATTAGTCAACAGGTTCGCCGTTCCCGAAAGGATCTGTCGACATGTTGGATAGACTACAAGAAGGCCTATGACTCTGTGCCACATACATGGCTCATGAGGGTGCTGGAGTTGTACAAAGTTGATGCAACTCTGTGCACTTTCCTGATGTCATGTATGCAGCAATGGAGGACGGTCCTTCTCTATCCAGGATGTCGGCATATCCAGAGAACTAGCGAACCGATAAGGATTGAGCGCGGCATATTCCAGGGTGGCAGCCTGAGTCCTTTGTGGTTTTGTCTGGCCTTGAACCCGCTCAGCACATTGCTGGAGGGTTCGGGGCTAGGATATCGGTTGAAGAGAGGTGGTCAGGTCATATCTCACCTTCTTTACATGGATGATCTGAAACTCTTTGCCCCCAACAACTTGCAACTGATGAAGCTACTGAAGGTAACAGAAACTTTCAGTAGCGCCATCAGGATGGAATTTGGTGTGGACAAATGTGCAGTAA
Organism: Agrotis ipsilon; assembly: GCA_028554685.1. Lineage (NCBI taxonomy): Eukaryota > Metazoa > Arthropoda > Insecta > Lepidoptera > Noctuidae > Agrotis > Agrotis ipsilon. The sequence goes on from CM052971.1 coordinate 1,807,953, forward strand.
TGCATGTGAAGCGAGGGGAGATTATGGAATCAGAGGGAACTCAACTCTCGGATTCCATACACCTTAGATCCCTCTCTTCAACAGAGACCTACAAATATTTGGGTATGTCGGAAGCATTAGGCATCAATAATGCTGACATGAAGCAATCGTTGAGGGAGCGCTTCTTTGGCCGCCTGAATAAAGTACTAAACAGTCTTTTATCAGGTGGCAATAAGGTGCGCGCTTTCAACGGTTGGGTCATGCCGGTGTTGATGTATTCTTTCGGCATACTCAAATGGACCCAGACGGAACTCGACGCCCTGGATAGGAGAGTCCGTTCACTGCTGACTGCAAATCGGATGCATCACCCACGGTCGTCGGTGATGAGGCTGTATATCCCGCGGAAGTGTGGGGGTCGTGGCTTCTTAAATGCTAAGACCCTGCACAACCGTGAGGTATGCAGTCTCAGGGAATATTTTTTGGAAACCGATGTGGGGATGCACCGAGATGTGGTCACAGTGGACAAAGGTCTTACCCCGCTCTCCTTGGCTAACGAGAACTGGCGCAAACCTAGAGTACTAGACACTAATGATCGTAAGGAGGTATGGCAGAGCAAGGAGCTTCACGGACGCTATTACCGGGCACTACATGGACCCGATGTCGACTTTTTAGCGTCCGTATCCTGGCTGCGTTTTGGTGACCTTTTTGGGGAAACCGAAGGTTTTGTCTGTGCAATAATGGATGAAGTTATGATGACGAATAACTACCGGAAATACATTGTGAAGGATGGTACGGTTGACATATGTCGGGCATGCCACCGTCCGGGAGAATCGACCCGACACATTATTTCTGGGTGTTCTCGTCTGGCTAACGGCGAATATTTGCATAGACACAACCTCGTTGCCAGGATTATCCACCAGCAACTTGCTTTGAAGTACAACCTTGTGGAATCGGAAGTGCCGTACTATAGGTATGCGCCCGACCCAGTTCTCGAAAATGGCAATATCTCGTTGTATTGGGATCGACCTATCATCACTGACAGGACTATTGTTGCTAATAAGCCTGACATTGTGGTGATAGATCGACCGGAGCGTCGCGCAATAATTGTTGATATAACCGTCCCACATGACGAGAACCTCGTGAAGGCGGAAAAAGATAAACAATTCAAGTATCTTGATCTGGCTCGCGAGGTTGTTGACATGTGGGATGTGAATACGGCAGTTATTGTGCCGATAGTCGTATCTGCCAATGGCTTAATTGCCAAGAGCCTCGACCAACACCTAAGGAGGCTCTCGCTGGGTGGCTGGATCAAGCGTTTGATTCAGAAAGCAGTACTCATGGACACGGCGCGTATTGTTAGGAGGTTCCTCTCTCAGGAGCCCTGACCACCGGTGGCCCGGACCTTGTTCCCGGTACTGGTGGATTGCTATTTTTTATATTTTTAAATGTTTTTTTATTTCTTTTTTGTAAAAATATTTAAAAATGTAATTTATAGGGTATTAAGATGAATAAAGGAACATAATAATATAATAATAATATTCCACTACTAACACACAACGCCATCTAGTCTAGTCTATTAGTAGTGTTATGGGTACTAGACAACTGATAAATATACTTATATATTTCTAAATACATACATATTATAGATAAATTACACCCAGACACAGAACAAATGATCATGCTCATCACACAAACATTTGTCCTGGGTGGGAATCGAACCCACGACCCCCGGCATAGCAGTCAGGGTCACTAACCACTAGACCAACAGGCCAGTCAAAATATAAAATAGTCAGTATAAATAGTTAATCCCCCATTTTACTAGAAAATTCCGTAGCTAAGTAACACTAGACCGAGGCTGCTTTTAAATCAGCACCTCCGTCTATTGACCTCAAGGCTCCCAGAACATTCTGAGGAAAAATATTTACCACGAAAATCACAAAGCTTTTAAGGCACAAATTGGTATTGATATTGACTGGTTTCGACATGAAAGAAAACCTAACAGGACTGTTTGGGTCCTTTATATTTATAATACCTGGGAATATTTTATATGCTAATACACGTTTACTTTTAATCTAAAATCCTCCGTTCAATATATCAGCCTGTCCTGATATGACCTTGTAAGGTCATGTGAACTTTCTATCGATGTTTTTGGTCTCGTGTGATTAGGGCTCTCTTAAAATAAGAAAGAGTTTTTTGTACATCGTATACTTAATCTTTTATGAAAGGGTATTGTATAAAAGTTTATTTATTCTTTCTTTCTACTTTGGGAATCGAAAGAAATATTTCTTTCGAGATAAGTCCTTCAGTGTTGAGAATCATTGTAGTTGAGGTTTATTTGTAGCGATTTGTGGCTTAATGGAGTGTCACGTGTCCACGAAGGTTTCATTGTAGGGCTGATACTAAGAGCTAAGATAAGTGGTACCTAAATGCTTTCAAAGTGTTTCGTATTATAAAACTTTCAATGGGTTTATAAGATTTTCGTTATCATTTTACTCTCAGTAAAATAGGTTTTGTTTACTTAGGTGATAAAATGAAAAAAATGAGTCCTCCCGTTCTGATTAGAGCAGTGAAGTAGCATTTGATAGCATTAAGTATCATTTAAAATCCAACATGTTCCTTCAACTGCCTTTACGTCGCAAGGTCATGGTAACCAGACGGGGCCTCACGGGACCAAAGCTTGCCGTGGCCAAGAGACTGTCTTACTAGTGACCCTCGAACGTAAAAGGCTATTGACGGTCACCGAGGATTTTAGTCAGGACAATCCCTCCTGTTCCGCCCGGGGTAAAAGGACTCAACTGATGTTTTTTTTTTTTATAAAAGGTCTTGGTAATCTGTTTACAGACATTTCCGCGATCTGCACAATTCTTAGAAAGCTTACTTTTATAAGTTATTTTAGTTATTTGCAAGACTCATGTCTCAGTAATTATTTTTAATGAGACACGACTTTCTGAAGCGCAATAGCTAAGAAAGTATTTCCGAGAATCTCCGTATTCTTAATAGGCTTATGATTTCAGTTATTTTGTTGAATTATATGTTAATTTCTTTTATAAAATAGACAAATAAGACTTAGCTAAGAATGTGTCAGCTACAATATCATGTTTGAAAGGTGCCCAAGCATTGAGTACAGATAGCGCGCGAGTTGAATGCAGTCGGGGTCTGAGGTGAAGAGCCCCCCGCTACCGCACGCCCCACCTCACGCGCCTGCAGTGTAGTACTTTGCCATACTTGTCAACAGCACTACCGCATTCCTAAGCTCTGCATTCAACTCGCGCGCTTAGTGTAGTTTTATTTGTTTGGAATTTTGGATGAATGTTGAAGAATACTTAAAATTGAAATGTTGCTGACGCAAGGTTGCTGGACGCACCTACTGAATTTCACCCATACATTTAGAGAGTTCAGTTTATTGCATTTTTTCACCCCTATCAGCTTCCGACGGAATTTTATAATGTCAAATTACATGTAACCCTGTAATTAGGGTTACGATTCCTTGTGTCTTCAAAATTTACTATTCGATTACAGTCTGGTAAAAGACTAAAGTTTTTATCAACAGACTTTCATAACTTCCAACCATATTTACCTACTTCTGTTACTCTGTAGCTATAATAAACATGTCTAAACTATTTAGTTTAAATTAATGTTAAAATTATTTTGATTAGTTTCGCGTTCTATAACTAGTCTGGTTTGTAGTATGGTGGTGTTAGAAGTTGGAACAGCTGTATTAAATTTGATCAAAACAGAGAAGTATAAATTACTATGTTGTGGAACTTGTAGCGGATTAGTTTATCTGAGTTACTTTAACTAACGTATTTATATAATTCCATGACGGATTCTCGGATGTTTTAAGTTTTCAAAGGTACCTAATTTGTAACGGTCAACGACAAAATGGAAAACTAGCAAAATTGTCATAAGAATGTTGATTTAAAATCAGATTTCGAAGCAGTGAAATTAGAGTTATCCGCGAGAAAGAACATAGTAAAGAAAATTCGAAAACTGTAGGGCAGTAACTCACCAGACATAACCTGTTCTGTGGATCATCTCGTTTTAATGATGCTTCGAGAAACTTTAAACTTTGCTCCTTATTATTATGAATCCAGCCTATTATTGACCGCGGGAATTCGGGCGGCGAGTAATGGGCAACTCGCTGCCCTGTCATGGACCGTGCCCGGGTCGACGGTGAGTTGAATTCAAATTCAAATTATATAAAAGTAGGTCAAGGAAAGACACTTTTGAATTGTCAAAAGACAGATTCTATAAAATTACATAGTTATGGTGCTACAGTCCCAGTCACAAGACATAAGAACTGTGAAAGTACTGTAGGTGTCCATTGCAAAGCGTAGATCTCTATGGAGAAAAACTGGCAAGAAACTCCATGGACACTTTTTTTTAAATCGCCAAAATTGTTACATAATTCTATCTTGAGATAGTAAATCGTGTTCAAGTCATCTACCGCTATCTCTTTCCCGCAGTGGAACTACCACGCTTTAAGACGTCATGGTAGGCCCCTGCTTATTACTGGACACACCTCCATCTTCCCATTGTTATACATGAATTTGAATAAAATGCGACAATATGAAATGGGAGCTTCAGTTACAGTAACATAGTAATAATAATTATAAACTGTTTTTTCTACTATCTAAGTTGTTAAAAAAATACGCGAATATCTTTTTCGAAAGGTCCATAGCTTTATTTACATACGAAATATCGGTATTCCAGCATATAATACGCTAAATAAATGTAAGAAAAATTAAAGTATCAAAAAATCTTGTCCCGCTTATCGCAGTGCTCAATAATCGTCGAGCACTCGTTATTAAACATTGCCGTTCATAGCGTAACACTGACCAATTATTTTTTAATTTTACATTTGATATTTTCTTGACAACACGTATTATTGTATACATATTTAAATGTGTCGCATCTATTCCTATACCTTTTCTTCACCGAGTCATTTTCTCTAAAGAAGTCTGAATGTCTTCTCTGCTATCTGCCAACTTTCTCACAGCAAATAAAACGCAAGCAAAAATAATATTACAGAACACGTTTTCAAACAACATTCTCAAGAAATTCAATTCAAAAGAACTAAACAGTTTTGTTCTTTCTCAAATTCCGTTCTGCTAACAAAGTTATACGGTTGCGTAATTCAGTGAAATTCACCTCCCAATCTAGCGAAAAATGTAGCTATCCTTTTACTCGAAAATATTTCACTTAAATCTAGATAGTACAGGTATCCGAGGTAGTTTGTTGTCGCTCGACGGTTCAGCATTCACTTCAATTGATCACGAATGCCGCAAGGAACGTTCGCGTGTTACTGGATTCCTCTTTTCAATGCTGGTTTGTTCCCGAGACAGAAAAAGTGAATTTAATCGTGTTATTTGAAAACTTAACTTCAGTTGTGGAAATAGAGTTAAGAATTCTGCAGTAGGTAATTTGGGAGATTTTTATCAGGAGTGGGATTGGGTCGGAAAATAATTTTACGCTTGTTAAGTTCGTAACTCAGTTTCTTTACAAATTTTGCTGTGAGCACTGAGCACATATTTGAATACGAAATTGTAATTTCGTTTTAAGATTACTTTGATTGTAATTTGTATTGTATAATGTAATTTTGTGTGGTATATCATAATATTTTAATCAGCCCACACAGCGTTCCCACCGCAGGTAGCTAGGGTTTCTGTGAGAGATATGGTTATAATCTACAATTTGGTTACGAACGGAATAATAAATTAATTAATTTGTAATATTGGTTCCGAAAAACCGGTTTCTTCACGATGGTTTTCTCCCCCATTTTTAAATCATTCACAATAACTACATTATTATATGTAGTGTCCCACTGCTGGGCAAAGGCCTCCTTCCACTCTTTCCACTTCTCACGGCTTTCTGCGACCGTTGTCCAGTCCTTTATGAAGCGGTCCAAGTCATCTCGCCATCTACGCTTTGGCCTGCCACGACGTCGATTCTTTGTTAATTAAAAAAATATTAAAATAGGTATCAGAAATTTATCATAAATTAGTTCATTCCAAGTTTTATTATCACAGAAAGGTGTATAAAGGACGTCACAATTACGTGTAGATACTACTGGTCATGTTTCTACAGACCCTTAGTTAGGCCTTACGATACCTTCGGGATTCATTCGTTACCTGACCCATAAAACATTATACTTTAGTAATACCTACTCTGAAATTTTGAAACGAAGCTTGATTTTCTCTTTTGCTTACACTCTGTATTTTCATCTCGAATGCCAGCGCAATTTTATCTCGTCTAGACGTAATGTTAGTTAATGGATGTATAAAACTTTATTGAAGTCCGTATAAACATGATTAATGATATCAAAATGTCGATGAGAGGAAAAAACATGTGGCAGTTTCTTATCTCGATAGGAGTCAATTGAAGGTTGTGTGTGTGCCACGAAGTCTCAAGTTTCATGAGTAACTTTAGCAATTACGTACTGAAAAATGGATTTTTCTTAGACAGTGCTTCTTACTTTGATTTTCAACAAGGCAATAAGATTTTAAGTAATTTAGATACGATTTATCTTGTCTTTCGTTTTATACCAAACATAACAGAAAATTCGTAATCCTTGAAATATTCTGCGGTTATGTATAAGTACACCCGCGTCACTGATAGTAATGAGTCCAGACCAATAGGAATAGCAAATGACCACTAATCTAGAGTCTGAAACTACTACAAAGAAGATGATTGTTGTGGGATTATTAATCTTATTGGTATTATTTATAGAACAAAAATCCCAAAAAAAAATGTAGGAGATGTAAGTAACGTCTTGGTACTTTTCTTTCCTGTGTTTACCTTTCTCTGTGCGATGATAAATATAACGGAACCTTGCCGTTATCATTGAAATCTGGGATCATTGTGGCTGCCGAGCAATCGTGGGTAGGCGGGCGAGGAGAATATTAAAATGACTTGTTGAAGATAATGTTACTGTATTTCAGCTAATACGGACGAAATCGCAATCAGCACTTTCTAGTTAATTGGAATACCATGACACTCCACCGAACACGTCTTGCTTGAGTGCGATGCCAGCGGATTATCTCGTCCAACGGCCACACGCAAAAGAGCCCGGGGTTGTGTCAGAGTGAAGAAACGTCTACTATACTTCAAAATGTTCGCTGTCCTTCCTGACGTTTCTGGTCACTCTCCAAAGAGGTTCAAAGCGCCGACAAATATAAATAAAATTTATTTTTTATCAGCAACAAAAAATCCCTCATAGGTCACCTCACTTAATTTTCCTCATGGTCACCCACGATCAAAACGAAGATACAATCGATCAAAATACACGCTATCCTCCAAGATGTTAAAGCAATAGCTTCTACATCATCTCGGAAGATATCCAATTATGGAAGCATTGTGTCTGAGGAGTCTATTGAAGTTTGTCTTGCTGCGATGCATAATATAGATAGGTCTCAGGAACTGGTGCGTCCAGTTATTAATGCAGATCGATCGGCATAGTTTAAGGGAGTCGGTGGGATCTGCTTTAGTGGTGGCTTGTTGCAGCAAGTTTCCGTTGATGTGGTTTGTGATGGATTGGAATTTTTATGGACTAAATAGCAGTTCTGGATGTGTAGGCGAATTGAAGGAAAGGTATTAATTTTAGTCAGAATGAGTCTTACATTCGCCTATGCTCCAAAATGATCTAAGGACTAATATAATGAAACTCAACCCAATAAACACGCAATTTGATATACGGTACTTAATGGAGTGTGCACAGATTATAGATCCAATTTTTACGCTACGTTTTACTTTAGCGCTATTTTTCCGCGAACTCTGTAGACTCAATAACTTTGCAATACCCGGAAATCCGAAAGTAAAGAAGATTCGAAAACTTGGAAAAAATCCACTTAAATTGCTAGAATACCGGCATTTCCAGAACATTTTTCTAAGATTTGCTTTTATTTTCTGACTTACTTATATTTTCTTTTTCAATGCAGTGATGACAAATGAATGATAGATTAATGTTTTGTCTGTCAGTTAAACACACACAAATTACAAAATTTAGCTTTATTTTCATTACGGGGATAATAAAATTATTTTGATTCCACTACCAAAAAGGTGGTTCCACAATTAAAACTCACTAATGAATCCTACCAAATTACAAACGTAGATTTTAATTTTGAAATTGAAACAAGCTATGCTGTTGCAACACAACAACACTACAACGGCGTACATTTTAATCATTCTTTAAAACAAAGTATTCTACCGACCAAATTGTAGGAATGGAAAAAATATATTTTCTTTTGACCAACGGTAATCTACGGCGTGTTTGTCAGCTGAAATTTATCTTTTTTTACCCCTAGATTTTTTTCACTGTAAATTTTACTTTTTTCTCTTTTTGTTCTCTCAAATTACGCCACGTGTATACATTTGAACAAAAACGTAACTAGAGACCCTGTTCTTCAAAATGGGTCACAGTTTTTTGGAGTCAGTAAATAGATAGTGAATGTAAAAGCTCTCTTATTTGAATCATCTTCATTTGAGAGTAAATTGTACTAGGATTTATTAGGATGTGTGTCGTTCTGGTTCTGGCTTCGATCGGCTGCGATGGTCTAATTAGTAAGGCTTCTGGAGAACTTATCCAGCACATCTTCAACCCGTAACACCCACTCGCAGCAACTTTTTTCTTTCCTCAAAAATCTTTAATAATTATGAATTTACGAAAATTATATCACCAGTGTGTCCTATCCGTAATGTCTTACGAAAAAGTAGACAACGAAGTCATTCGTTCATAAGAGAACCAGAGTAGCCAACATTGCGCGTAGAATCAGCATGCTGACGCAGACGGACAGACGGTTGGTGGAGCAAGCATGTGCTAGAGTGGAGACTGCAAATGGGCAAACGCGTAGGACGCCCTCCGGCAAGATAGATCGATGATTTGAAGAATGTTGATGACAGCGTTAATGAGTAACATTTATATCTTCAACTTTGTTCGTTACTGATAGTGTTGTTCAACATAAATTTTAATACAAAATGGGTCGAGTCTCTCTTCACTAAACGGATTTTGTCTGATTCCGAAACTCAATAGAGAAATAAAACGTGTTTTTTTTTTTGTAATGTTTGACTAATGGATGAAATACCAACATCAAATATTCATTTTACCGACACACACAGACTGATAAAATATTCAGGCTTTGAAGAAAACGCTTTCAAGAAATACTGAAGTACATTCTGTTTTTAGGTCAAAAATCAAAATCAAAGCATCGATTTCAAGTAGTGTCAACAATACAAAAGTGCCCGTAACTGGCCACAGGGTGAAGGAGGTGGCGGGCCGCGAGAGAGAGAGGACAGCGTCCTCCCTCCGCCCCAACCGCAGTGGTGTACGCCCACGGCGTCGTACGTCGCAAGACGATCTCCGGCCACCGTAGGCGCGGGCATGCGGACAGCGAATAAAGGGCAACTCGCTGTCCGACCATGGACCATGCCCGGGTCGGCGGCGCGTCGTGTTCCACGCGCGCCTCAAAGAGCTGTCAGCAAAATGACGGGGCCCCCTCTCAGAGAGCCAAAGCCAGCCGGGGTCGCGGGACTAATTTCTATTACCGTGACTCCGGAACATAAAGGGCTACTGAAGGACACCGTGGATTTTAGTCAGTACAAGTCTGACAGTACCTCCCGCCCTGCCCGGGGTTGGAGGTCTCATTTGATGATTTTACCACGCTAAAAAAAAAGAAAACTGGCCACAGGGACTTTTATATTGACAGACAAAATAAAAATTCAAAAATACTTATGATGCTAAAGTACCAGTCAGAAAAAATAACAACTGTGAAATTACCGTCGGTGCCCATTCCAATGTGTAGATAATCTATACAGAGATTCTACTCTATGACAAACTATTAATAAATCGAATCCCATGACTTCTAATTCTAAAGAAGGAAAAATACATCAAGCAACTAAAACCTAAAGCAACAAAGATGATATCTTATTTACTCAACAAGAAAATACAAAAAATGGCCACAGACATCAGACATCCACCAGAGTATCATATCTCGAAGCTTTTAATCTGAAGAATGCTGGCACTAAACAAACGAAGAATAAATCCAAACTTCCCTTTTGTTCCGTTTATTGTCGTAATATGACAAATGGCGTTACACGGAATGGAAGATTGCGGATTACTTACGTATTGAAGCTGTGGCAGAAATAACTTCGGAGGGAAATTTTAATGCTAAGTCGGAAACGTAAACTGTTTATGTTGATATTTAAACGTAATGCCGATTGTTTTGTAAAATTAAGTTAAAGTGGCTGGCGAGGATGCAGCACAAGATTTTGAATTTAATTTCCAATTCACAAATCATGAATTCTAGTTCTAACCGGTGCATAGAAAAAGTTTTGTCTGTACTCAAATCTAGAAATCGAAGAGTTTAATGTCAAGTTATTCTAAATACTCTAACCGGCTTTTTATAAATGAACAACACTTTGAACCCTTTATACCCAATGTGGCACAACCAGGTTTCCAAAAGTGACACCTATTTTATTAAGCAGGATTAAGATGAAAAACGTCACCAAACTATATCTTAGTCTTTCTAATCTCTCACAAATTTTCACCTTTTGACTCATGAAACCGGGTCACTCAATTCATATCGTTTATAAAGCAAAATTCGCTTGACCATTGTTCCAAGCCTATAAAAATATTCCAGGCATTCCTTCTGTTTCACAAAGCGTTAATACCCGGCACACATTATTCTCGTTTATACTGTCCAGCTAACTCCATGCAATTATGGGGTCAGTTATGATGGAGTTTCGTGTTGGGTTTCACCAAATACCTGCTGTGATGGTAGATGATTCGAATCTTCTCATTTAAGTCTCAGTCCTCTTATGATGTCGCAGTTTTTATCATAAAGCTTAGAAATTATTGAAACTTAAAGATTAAAAGATCATTAAGAAGTTTTAGATTACATGCCATCTGACAGATTTATTCAAAATTACATAGATGATGTAGTAACTTCATTCGTTTACAACTAGTTCTAGTATTATTTATATTTCATCTCCTGTGTTCTTTTCACTACGAAGTATAAAATTGAGTAAACCCAGATATTGGAGATCCGAATGAATTGAAAATTTAATTATTTTGTCCGAATTTTCTGTGTCATGTTACATTAAGTTTTAATCGGATTTCTGTGTTGATTCGAGGATTAATGACGAATGTGAATCTCATTGGATCCCTCTTTTCATATGCCGCTGTTCTTCGTCATCAAAATGGATTATCATTATATAAAGGAAATTGTTTAAAAGTAAAAACAATCATTAATTATTGGTTCTGATAACCTGAATTGTTCTTTTCACTATGACTTTGTCTTTTCCATGTCATGAATAAGAACGCCGTTATTATCTTGAAAGTAGTTCGGTAACAATCATAAACATAAAATGTATTCCTCACAAAAGTTGTCACAAAAGTGCTTATTCACATTTTTGCTAGAAAAAGATCGTACCTAAAACAAAGAATATCAGAAATTCACATACACATGAAATACTTTAAATATCCAACTTTTGTGGGCTCAGCGAAAAATTCTATCGCGAGGCATATCTAAGTGTAGGTTTACGAAAGTTACAATGTAATATAATACGAATATGATAAGAAAGTGGAACAAATAAAATTTATAGTCTATTATGATATGGAATATTTCTGGCAGCTCCTTGGCATTTCGGCTGTGAAGTATTTGATTTGTGCGCCCTACATTTTTGTTACAGATCTAAGCAGTTCAAAAGTTTTAGAACATTTTGTTCGTTCTTTATCACCCTGCCGATTTATTTGTTATCACGATAGCCTATACTTACAGACTGATACGATCCGTATAATTTTACTATTTTATAAATATTTGTTCATTTTATTTATATAACAGTAAATAGTTGGTAATTGGCTTATCAGATTTCAGAAACAGTTTGATTGATTACCTTATTAACTAGAGAATTAAGCTCTAGTAAATTCAAGCTATAAAGCCCTATTACCTGGAAATTTAACTAACTTCTAAGCCAACATGGCGCTCATTTACCTAAAAAATTAAACCGGAGTGCGTACATAATATATCTACATGTTCAACAAAAACAAAATTAATTCTATGTTTGCATGGGCCTAAGCGAAGTGAAAATTCTTCCCCGACTTAATTTAACATTTCATCTACAAAGTCCTCTGCTGTACCTTTGTAGGGTCTAAAGCTTCTGAGTAAATATCGGAGGTCCAAAGTCCCATGTTCAATATACAAATGTAAGGTAATTTGGTCTTCAGGGGTTTCCTTTTCGGGGGAATGGAAATTCTTTTCTTTTCATGTATATTGGGACGACAAAACTTTTCCACCTTTTTCAAGGTGTTGTTTCTGAATTGGAAAAGCAACACCTTTAGTGTTTCTTCTTTCTTTTTTTTTCTTTATAATCGATTGTTTCAGTACCTCATTTATAGGAAATAAATTTTTCAGTCGATCAGAGCATTTATTTATTAACAACTAACATGCATAATGAAGCTACCTATAGTCACAGTCAGTCAACTAGTAAAATACCTTGTAAAAGTATAGTAGTTTTCTAAGTTTACACACCAATTTTGTCAGGAATTGAATACATCCTACAAAATTTTCTTTGTAGTAACAAACAGCGTCGTAGTGATAGGCAAAATCGCAGCGCCAAAAAAAATCACACAGAAAACTTGCAAATTCGAAGTGTCAATTTAAATTAAACATTACCAAATAAATGGTGGTGACATTCCGATAAATTTCAAGATGTTTTTAGACAAATAACAACTATTAATAATAAGGTTCATTTACCCTTTTCTTTGCATTATGTTATTCAACTATAGCCATGTAAGCTAAATAGCTCACTATTCAACTTAGACTCGAAACCACTTTGGTGCATAAAAATACATCGATGAAAATATTTTCTGTTGGAACGAGGAGTGGAATCAGCATAATAATTCGAGGGCCTATCCCGCAATGCACTTGAAAGCCACTCCAAAATATCGAGAGCCAACCAACTTTGTGAATAAACTCACCTAATTTGCTCTCATTTAAGTATCAATATTTCCATCCCTTTTCGAGGGTAGAGTCTATTTTTCATTTTGTCTTTGTGCTTAAAATTACTGTGAAGTTGAAAGTAACAAAAATGATTTTTTTTTTAATATTGAAACGGGCTATTTTCATTTAATTAGTACCAAATATATGTTTTTTTATCCGACTTTTACTACTGAAAAGTCCATTCTATTCCGTTACCCTTCCAGTGCCACGGTGTCCTTTGTAAGCAGTGCTATTGAATATTTTTGCAAACGAACTTAGTTTGACCTGAAGTTCAAAAATTTAAAACCAGTGTTGTTACTACGGGATATCTTGCTGTAAGAAACTCGGTTGTTGAAGTCAGATATGCAATCGCACTGTGTCAAGTGCTAGTAATCTGGTTAGACTAATAACTTTCCTGTGGTTGTCTTCGACTGGGCTGAATAGCTCTTGGCTCTAAAGCACTGCCAAAGATAAAATATACATTTCATGAAAAAAAAAATGTGGAATATTGTTTTCACAGTTTCGTCTGGTGAGCAAGCCCTGAAAGTTTATAGTGGGTTGTCTCTTACACCCTGTATTTTATCAATTTATCAGTAACTCTTATGACCAGCTAGTAAAATAAGTTTTTATTTTATTATAGTGTAATTTCTTTGCATATTTAGGTCACTTATTCCATAACCATCTTCAATCAAGTCTCACTAGCACACAAATCCTTTCAAACCAAAGAAATGAAACGAACCAAAAAGAAAATGACGTCACAATCCCTTTATCTCCAGATCTGCATAGGACATTACATTACTCAAAACCCGACGACTAATCCGAGGATTAAGAACTAAACACACAAAAGAAGGCAATCCGCATAATCCTTGAGGCTTCCCATCGAGTGGAAAGAATGAAAGAAAGAAAAAGAACGAAAGAAAAGCATAGTTCTTAATGCCATTGACATTTCATTCAATCCCAAGCAACCACAACAACTAAAACTAATTTATTTCCTCGAAGATAAAGATTCCGCTTGTCTGTTCCGCGAATCGAATCTCGGTACTCGTGATTGCATTCAGGCAATCGAATTGCGATGGAAAAGCTAAAGGGGGGAATTAAATTTTACTCGCCAATTGCTGCTTTTTGTAAAATGTGGATTAGACTCGATGCAGATTGCGGGAATTCAGTTCATAAGACTTCTTGAAGAAAATGTGGTATGTTTGTTATAGTAAATCCGATTAAAAGGTTATGAGAATTAAGTTATGCTAAGTAAACGGAATTAATGAAAAAACCATAACCGCTCGATATCGAAAACCGATTAAAATAATTTGGGTAAAAAAGTCCTTTTACATTTTTACACACAGTGCTATTTTTTACAGTTTCAACGGTACTTTTCGTGTTCAGATAAGCAACAAATGCCTAGAGAATACAATAAAACTAAATTTTCTAACTACGAAACTAATTGGAATATCCGAATGGTTTATCCCGTAAATAATTTGAATGCCTATATGTTGCCTATATATTATGTTCTTTCGTGAATAACAACCAGATTTTTTATTTTTTAACGTTGCAACACACTCGAAATTTCTCCTGAATCGTGGGTGCGTTCACAAATAAAGAAACACACAAACACCCAGACCCAGAACAACTACCCATACTTGTAGGTCATACAAATATTTCTTCCATACGGGGATCGAACCCACGACATGCTACGCAGCAGTCTATCACTCAGCCACTTCATCAACCGTGCCTCTTTGTTCGTAGTACCGTTTTGTGTGATTATATTCTTTTACTAAACAAAAGCCAATTTTACGATCAACAATAATATCAGACCAGTAGAGTTTGGGACAACCAAATAATTACGAGTATAATCTACGTTCAAGAATTCCTACCACAAACAAATAACTACCAGGAGACCAAAACGATATTATGACCACAAATAAATTACAGAATTGTTCGAATATTTCACGGTAGTAGCGACTGGGGGATCAAAACACTTAGAGTAATAGCTCCTTTGAAGCTTAGAAGCTTAAGCGCTGGATTGTCGCTTGAGCGTCCAGCATTAGAGGAGAGCCTGGTCGCTTAGAGCATCTACTTCAATTTTCCAATAGTACGATTTCTCTAAATTGTTTGCGTTTAGAGTAAATGTTTTGATTTGTAAAATACACTTTGATTTAAGCACTCAATTCGTTTATTGCATTCCACAATGTAAACTTAGGTGGTTGGTACATAAGGATATACATTAGTTTTGGAGCATGTTGGGCCCTGTCAGGCATAAAATAAGGCCTAACGGGGAATGCTATTATAAATATTTACATACAAGATTGAGACAAAGTTGAAAAAGTGATGACATAACATAAAAAATTGTGAGAATCTATGTTTGTTACGTTTGCGGAAATCGAACCAAATTCACAGAGATGTCACAGGTTACAGCTAGTAGAAGCTATTTTCCTTTAAAGCAAGCACTCAATATAAAATATTTTCTCGGATTTTCGCGTTTCACTTCAAAACTACACAATATATCAATAGTTTTTGTTGTCTAGACTATAATTAAGTAAGTGAGTCTATAAAATACCAAGTCTACAACAAAAACTTAATATATTGCTAACGTTCTTGTACTATTCTCCAACAAAACATTTTCAACAAAACTTTCCTCTTAATATTATTAGTTTGACAAAGACAACGAAACAAAGTACTGTCAACAAAAGAAATAACTGTACAGTCAACTTTTAGGTACTATTATTATGTTTTTGGGATTTCCCCTCGGGATTTTCTCAGTAGCAGAGTCCGGATTTCTGACCTTTTGATGGAAATAGGCTCACACTTATTGCCTAAGACTAAAACATACATAGCGAAATATAGCTGTACTTTCTATTAGGTACCTACAACTCTGTCTAATACAAGGGCATAACATGCGTGATGCTATAAGAATCAACAATTTGAATGATTGTTGATCTAAGTTTATCATGCACACCACTGACATCAGTGATGAAAAACATCGTGAAGAAACCTGGACTTTTTTAGTAAATTTATAACTCCAAAGCCATGTGCTTCCAGAGGCGACTTAATATAAACCCTGACAGTGACAAAAAGTGACCAGATGCCGCCACATCTCAACACCAAAACGACGTATTAGTTTTTACCTGCATACCACAAAAAATATATAGAATAGAAAAGAAAAATATGTTTTCGATTGTAGACACAAACACTCAACTGAGTCACTGTGTCGGTGCCTGAAGACAGGCGTCGCAGCCGAGCCAGGCCTCAAAGCGCCCAGCAGTGGGACAGAAAAATCTCATAAAAAAAAAATATAGACACACAACAACAATCACAGTCTTATAAAAAAGAAATATGAATGATGTCTTTACTTGCAAACCAAATTATTTTGCTGTTTGTACAAACATTTCATTTTATATGCACGATAACAGTTTTTCCTTGTGAACCAATACGTCGGTAGTTCGGTAAATAAAAGAGGAAATGTTTTAATATTTGCACACTTGTCTGGGAGGAACGTGCTGCCAAATTCTGTTGGCGTATATTATCGAGTGGAATGTTCCAACATTCTGAATATGGAGAGAGTTATATTTTTTTCGTTGGGGATTAACGTTTGACAAGTAAAAAAATCTGGCTTCTTGATTTTCCGTCCGGCTTCGTTGAAAACCACTTTTGCTCAGCCAGTTCAGCATTTCTGTGTTTAGAGATAATTGAAGAAGTATTGAACAAGTTTACAGCGTGCCTGAAACGCTTTTCCAAAGTTTCAAACTGTTCTTAGCCCAATAGGCATGCGGGCGGCAAGTAAAGGGCAACTCGCTGTTCGACCATGGACCATGCCCGGTTGACGGCACGTTGTGTTCCACGCGCGCCTCAAAGAGCGTCAGCATAATGACGGGGCCAAAGCCTGCCGGTGTCGCGGGACTTATCTCAATACCGTGACCCCGGAACATAAACGGCTATTGAAGGACACCGTGGATTTTGGTCATTACAAGTCTGACAGTCCCTCCCGCCCTGCCCGGGGTGGGAGGACTCATTTGATGATTTTACCACGCAAAAAAAAGGCTTATAGGTAGGTAAGGATGGCTTGGTATATATCAAGCTAAGAAAAACCAGTATAAGCTGACTGTTTTATACCTGGAAAGATCATAGAATACGAGACCATGATAATTATACTAATTAGGTATAGCTTCGGGATTTATATTTTCAGCAATGGAATGCGATAAGCTCAGTTAATATTTACTAAGATATATTAGTGTAACCTTTGAAAAATAATAAGGAAACAAACTTAAAGGTCACAATCGTTATCATCACGTGTCTTCTCCTCATAAGTTACACGCGATACTTCAACACATAATTGACATGAATGTCACAATCAATACTGAAAATAATTTTATATCGGTTATTCTTATATAGGTCATTTATAATATAAACGTGAAAGTTTGTATGTATGGATGTATGGATTAAAAAAAAAACACAAATAAACACACGTCAAACATGATGTGTGTAAGCTAATAGCTAAAATGAATTATGATTAAAGTAAGTCAGAAAAAGTGGACATTCTGCGAAAGGGACATTTTGCGAAGTGGACATTCTGCGAAAGGGACATTTTGCGAAGTGGACATTCTGCGAAAGGGACATTTTGCGAAGTGGACATTCTGCGAAAGAGACATTTTGCTACCAGTGGACATTTTGAGAAGTGGACATTCTGCGAAGGAGCCGTTTGTTACTCTTTCACGCAAAAACTACTGAACGGATTTGGCTGAAATTTGGTACACAGATAGTTTATAATCTGGATTAACACATAGGATAGTTTTTATCCCGATTTTATGTTCCTGTGGGATAATTTTGGAGTTGTAGCGGGTGAAGCCGCTGGCAACAGCTAGTAGGTCATAATTGAAGTGAACTTAAATGCAACTCGGCCCGGCTTTACACGTGTAGGAGAGAGAGCATTATTGTGCCTTTAATTATGTGTCGTATATCAAAAGGAATAGACAGTATTTTCGATTAAAGCTGTCAGGCGACTTGACACTTTCTGTCATTTTTTTGATTTAGTGATAAGCATGCATTAATTGATCACTATCTTCCATAATGATTTACAATGATTTGCTCAACGGGAAAACACGCTTGTCTAGAAGTAATTTATTCGATCTTCTTCATGCATCAGGAAATACAGACTCCAGCAGAGAAATGCTTAGCTTTTTGCTTGTTTTTTTTTTACGTGGTAAAATCATCAAATGAGTCCTCCCACCCGGACAGGGCGGAAGTGACTGTCAGACTTGTACTGACTATAATCCACGGTGTCCTTCAATAGCCCTTTATGTTTCGGGGTCACGTTGATGGAATAAGTCCCGCAACTTGCACTGCTTAGCTATTCGCATTATTAAAATCGGCTTAAAATCTGTTCAGTATTTTTCTAATTATGACGTGAAATAATAATAAACATTTCTGGTAGTACTTTCCAATCAGATAATTTTCAGGTTTCATGAAATTGATTTAGTAGGCAAAAGCTAATATAAAAAAAAATGTTTTACATTCTGTTTCAGTTGATGCTAACAATTATCTTAACTAATTATCTCTTTTACTTCTATTTTAGTAGCTAATTACAAAGAATAAATCTTAGATTAGAAAATTATGTCGTCATTTAACTAATTATTTTCTTTTTACGTTAATTAGGCTGAGTCAAGAGCTTTACATAGATGTTTTCTGTGAAAAAATGTTATTTATTAAGTAATTCTTTGTATACGCAAAGAATTTATACAAAACAGTTTGTAATAACATATTCCTTATACGAAATAAACAATTTGTATCCGGCAGCGTAGAGAAAAGTAAATACGACCGAGGCAGCATAAAACCGATCGCTACGATCTCGTAGCCGCGTAGCAGTGACGTCAGCTACGAGCGCTACGAAGTCGCTACGGCGTAGCCCCAATTTATACGGAGTTTGTGAATTTTAGTTCCTCTTGCGTGTGACAGATTTTGTGATATTGTTGACGGTCAAGATTTTAGCAACAAATCTGTCGCTAGAATATCCAGTTAAGTTTTGAGAGTATTTTGTCTTGCAAAATAATAACAAGACAAATACCCTCAAAATTTAGCTGTTGCTAAAAACTGATTAGCGCAAAAATAAACCTTATCACTAATACTTTAAGGATCAAAACAACAAGTAGGTATTGAGAGATGCCTCAGTAAGTATTTGCATGGAAGTTTCGATGTCTAGAGCAGCCTTCGCAATTTATCCGTACAGCGATTTCATCACACTCCACAATGACCTATTTCTCGAAATAGCCTTCACAACTTTATCTATCAAATTATCTCCTTGTCACCCAAATTCGATTGAAACTTGTTCAGTATTTACTCAATCAATTTACCTCCAACTTTTTGTCTACAACATTTTGGGGCTAGCACCTCAAATATTCTGTCTACCTATACAATTGGGTTAACATCTTTGTACAGTTCAAAAGTCCTTGGGCGCACTAGTGACCGTGATTGCCGATATAGAAGGTAGTAGGTTCGCGTAGGTTAGCGTTCGAGGCCTATGTTCAGCAGTGGACGTCTTCTAGCTGATGATGATGATGAGGTTCGCGACTAGTGGGTTTTTCTCAGTAGCCCAGAGTTTAGAAGTCACTGATAATGAAGAAGTAATGCACTTGTGCCTGCGTACATACTTATGTTCTGCTGAGTCCCCCCACCCTACTGTCAGACTCGTACTAATTAAAATCCACGGTGTCCTTCAATACCCCTTTACGTACTTTACGGGTCACGGTAATGCGATTAGTCCCGCGACCGAATAATCGTTCTTAAGCAAATGAATTCTTGACCTCTACCTTTACTTTAATTTTAACCTGTTCCTTCAGTTTCCCTTTGTGTTCCAAGACCACGGTGCGCTTTTAAGCCGACCAGTGACAAATAAAAGGGGTCATCGTAAAGGAAACTTATTATCTTCGGTCATTCTAGCACGAGCCATTCCATCACATATTTCGCGCTTTTTTCGCGTGGTAATATCATTAAATGAGTCCTCCCATCCAGGGCAGAGCGGAAAGGACATCAGACTCGTACTGACTATAAGCCACGATGTCCTTCAATAGCCCTTTACTTTCCGGGGTCACGGTAATTCGGTAAGCCATTTTGTCACATTTTTTTTTACGTGGTAAAATCATCAAATGAGTCCTCCCACCCCAGGCAGGGCGGGAGGGACTATCAGACTCGTACTGACTAAAATTGTTGGTTCCGCGACCCCGGCAGGCTTTGGCCCTCTGTAGAAGGACCCCATCATGATGCTGACGCTCTTTGAGGCGCGCGTGGAACACGACGCGCCGTCGACCCGGGAAGCCATTCCATCACATGGCTGGATTTTCATCTTTTGCGACAAGCTCCAGTTTCAAACTTCAAAAACAGTTCGTTTCAAAGAAGTGTACTGGATTTCTAAGACAGTTAATACACAAAGAAGTTCTGAGTCTTGTTTATTTTAGACCCCTATTTGTTAACTTGTGGTTCCGTAGTATGAGGTCTAAACTTAGTTGGATAAACCTCAGTTTTAATTTAATTATGAAAACTGGATGTTTAGTCTTTAAAGTTGCTAATTAGACTTTTAGTTGCTTATTCTTGGATCTTTCTTAATGTAAATAGTTTCTAGCAGCACAAATTTCTAAGAAGCTTTGTAAACTAGTTAATGGAGCATATTTGTAATTTTTACGATTCCAAATACGATATTGTTGTATTAAAAAAACCGTTAACCCACTCCAGGGTTTAAAAACCAAGTAACATACATAAACAATCTGTATGTTACGTGGGTGTTAAACTCACATACACAAATAACCAGACCAGAAACAAAATACTTTTAGTGCAAACATAATCCGTGAAGGAATCAAACCCGCGACCCACAGCAGCAGTCGATCATCCAGTTACTGAGCTAACCGTACAAACAAAATTATAGTGCCCATTTATTATAGTATTAAAATATTATACAGTGACTTAAACGTTAGCCAAGTTTTAGGTGTCGCACGGGACTATCCTGAAGGGCTAAGTCAGACTTGCCGAGCTTAGTACTTCATCCCTTATTTGTTGATCTTTGACAAGTAAGGTCGGTAAGTCTGACAACTGACTTATCGTTCTACGCAGTATCTAGGCTGTGAAAGCAAGATTAAAATATTAAGATACTGCTGTATCTGGGGATCTACTCAAATAATAATTATAAATAATAATAATATTCCACAACTATCACACAACGCCATCTAGTCCCAAGCTAAGCAGAGCTTGTATTATGAGTACTAGACAACTGATAAACATACTTATATATTTTTAAATACATACATATTATAGATAAATTGCACCCAGACACAGAACAAATGATCATGCTCATCACATAGACATTTGTCCTGGGTGGGAATCGAACCCACGACCCGCGGCATAGCAGTCAGGGTCACTAACCACTAGACCAACAGGCCAGTCAAAAATATTAAGATACTACTGTATTCTGGGGATCTACTCAAATGCGAATCTTTTGAGTGAACCCTACTCCTATTATTTTTGAAATCATGAGATTGAGAACACATCCAACGTTGGGACAATTTTCTAATAGTTTTAGTTCGCGTCTCTCAATAATTTTATGTCCGTTATATGGAGACGAAAATGTCTGCAACTTCGGCCGATACTACGGTGTCTATAAGATAGACAGCCAGACAGATAGAGAGCTCAGTAGACTGGAAGTTGAATGAAATGCCACCATGAAATAATTTATTTCAAGTAGGGCTGCTAGAGGCACTTTTGAATTGTCAAAAGACAAAAATTAATTAGGTAACATAAAATAGTTATGGTGCTACAGTCCCAGTCACAAGACATAAAAACGAGTGAAAGTACCGTAGGTGCTTTCTATCTTGTTGAACTTAGGTTGTTTAGGTGCAGATGTTGTAATTATTTATGAACGCTATGTCTAGTTGTCACCGGCGTGCAATTATATTGCATAATATCATGCTACTTGACAATGAATTAAAAAGTTATCAGAAGTGTAGACTCCAACAGGAAATTCCACACCTCCCAGCAATGTAATTCCTAAGTCGAGTACACCCCTGCTCCTCCACTCTGCTCTGATGATGATAAAGCGTGTATCGGAGTAACAACTTTAACACTCCCGGGTATCCCAGGGTTAATCTTTATCTATCAGCCGTTTGTGGCGACACGTCTGGCGTCTTGGCTGAGTGATTGGTTTTTGCTATACGGGTCATCGCCCTCCATTTCAATTTATCGAGCAAAAAATATATTGGACTAGGTTTTGTCAGCGGCTTTGTCTACTTACCGATATCGAGATAAACGGTTTGTTTGTCTGTTATTCGTATATTTGAGCCACTTTTTTTTAACTTTGCTCACACTAGCATTTTCTCCTGTTTCGTGGGTGCGCTTCCAAACATATTTACTCACATACACAAAGTCCAGGCCCGAAAAATCGACTTGTAGATAATAAAAATGTTTGGTCCATGCGGGAATAGAACCCGTGACACGCAGCGCCTCAGTCCAATCGCTCAGCCACTATGCTAACCGTGCCGTCGTACATTAAGATTCGTTTGGTAGCTTTTACCCGAAATAACGATGTTTTTTTTATGAATAACCATACTGAGTCATAATATTGCAACTATTGCTGTATTCTAGCAGTTAAAAGATTTCTATATACCTCTTTTCTTGAAGAAACAATTGCCTTGTCCATCACACGTTTCCAATGCAGGTTGAGTGATGTAAGATGACTTTGTACTTTTATTTTATTTAGATTTCCGGTTGTCAAAAGAATTTTAATATACAGCAAGATAAAAATATATTCCTTCGAGCAGCCACAGAAAACTAAATTGTTTCCTGAAATGCATACTAAACTAGAAACAGCTGTTCCAGTACTTTTCTTGGAAAAACAATATTGAACAAAATCAGAATGAATAAAATCCAATTTATTCAGTTCTTCATTTGTTAGGCGAAATAACCGAAACATGTAATTAGACTAATAAGGTTATTTATTAAGGGTTATTTAATTTTAACAAAAAAAAAGTTCAAGTTCAATTGGGAAGCCAACCTCCTTTTAATACAAAGTGTTTTTATATAACAAAAATGTACATAACATATTCCTGTGATTAAAAAGTAAAATACCTACACGCTCTGGGTTACAAAAAATCTAAAATATTTAGTCTTTATTCATAACTAGCTGTGCCCGCGACTTCGTTCGCGTGGATGTCGGAATTGAACAATGTATTTTTTAGAACGAAGGGCTTAATTCAGGCCACGTTTTTCATACAAACCCTGTATTTAAAATTTTCTTAGATTTATCAAGAATATTTGACACTTCTATTCCAGATTTATGTAGGACTATTTTTCCTAATGCCCGTTCTATGCACTCCACTCCACTCCACTTCGGGAGTCCCTCCGCTCCGCTCCATTCCAGTCCATTCCAGTCCATTCCAGTCCATTCCAGTCCATTCCAGTCCATTCCAGTCCATTCCAGTCCATTCCAGTCCATTCCAGTCCATTCCAGTCCATTCCAGTCCATTCCAGTCCATTCCAGTCCATTCCAGTCCATTCCAGTCCATTCCAGTCCATTCCAGTCCATTCCAGTCCATTCCAGTCCATTCCAGTCCATTCCAGTCCATTCCAGTCCATTCCAGTCCATTCCAGTCCATTCCAGTCCATTCCAGTTATTTGAATAATGTAGTTTTTCTATTCGAAGTTAGATCGTGCGACTGACGTACGAAATCAATGTGTGAGACTGAGACCAAAGTGCACCCGTAATTTTACTTCTGAAACACTTTAAATTCCAATATCTTTTGATAGACTGAACCGATTCCAATGAAACAAAAACTAAATTCCTCTCCAAGTTACGCTTAATCGTTGTATATAAAAGTTATCTACATTAATTTCGTACATTTTACGTGATACCTGGACAAATACACAGACAAACAGACAAACAGACAAACAGACAAACAGACAAAAATTCTAAAAATGCTAGAAATGGGTTCTATTGGTTGTCCTTTAATACCCTGGCTATATTTTTTGAGTTTTTTTTTAATGTACAAAAATAAATTTTCTACAGTTTTATTATATGTATAGATAGATAGATAGATAGATGTCCCTAGGACATTCAAAATTCGATGCTGACATCTGTTGTTGTCAAACCCCTTTATTAAGTCTGTCCCTAGCATAACTTAGGGTATTAGGTCCAAGAAATATCTTAATATTATTAACTTCTACGTATTTTAAGAATTTTAATAAGATATTTCTTAATTATAATGTATACGTTTAAAATTGTCGACTTGTTATTTCCACAAAAGAGCTTGTCTATTTATTTGTTAATAGTCCTTTGAAATTAATGTCAATCTTTTACTAACTGAAATCTTTTTTATATAAAAATAATAATTTATATAAATCAAATAAATCAAAAGGTGAATACCCTAGGCATAAAAAAATAATTAATATTCTTCTTTATTTCTTTTATATTATGTCACATAAAAACCTCCCCAAATACGGAAAAAACCCACAACGAATCTAAAAAATCTCCACCAATCTTAAAACAGTTCCCTGATCGATTGTTCCAAGTCTCCGAGGCACTTCTAGTTTACTTATAGTTCACTTAATGAACTAACTCGACCCATCCACTGCCCCCCTTGGCTCCCTCCCAACTTGGACAGTTCGAAAAAAAAAAGTCGCGACCGAAGTCGGTCAACGGGCTATCAACTTTTGTCCGCCATTTCCTTTTCACTGTGACGTAATTTTATAATTAGTTATTGTGCGACTATAAAAACGAATTTTGTGGCTAAACTTTGGTTTTGAAATGTGCAAGTTCAGAAGTAAAGTTTTATGTTTAAGTGTGTTATGCTATGCTTTAATTTAAGCAGTAAAACAGCAATAAGGAAATACTGAATTTTTAAGCTTGGTTTTACGAACTACTAACCTTTTTCAGAAAGTGTTTTTGCAAAGTTTAAAATACAAAAGTTCGTGTTAGTAATGTCAGAAATATTTTCACTAGTAAAAACCAGTTAGAACAATATCTTCGTTTACTTTTCGATTTATGTTTCAAAAGTACTTAAATTATATCAATAGTCACCAACATTATGGTTATCTGTGTCTGAAAGTAATAGTAAAAAGCACATCTTCTTCTATCTATTCTATACATATACATATACATACATACATACATACATACATATAATAAAACTGTAGAAAAGTTATTTTTGTACATTAAAAAAAAACTCAAAAAATATAGCCAGGGTATTAAAGGACAACCAATAGAACCCATTTCTAGCATTTTTAGAATTTTTGTCTGTTTGTCTGTTTATCTGTTTGTCTGTGTATTTGTCCAGGTATCACATAAAATGTACGAAATTAATGTAGATAACTTTTATACACAACGATTAAGCGTAACTTGGAGAGGAACTTAGTTTTTGTTTCATTGGAATCGGTTCAGTCTATCAAAAGATATTTGAATTTAAAGTGTTTCAGAAGTTTCTTTGGTCTCACACATTGATTTCGTACGTCAGTCGCGCGATCTAACTTCGAATAGAAAAACTACATTATTCAAATAACTGGAATGGACTGGAGCGGAGTGGAGTGGAGCGGAGCGGCGCGGAGCGGAGTGGAGCGGAGCGCAGGGGAGTGCGAATGGACCGGAATGGACTGGAATGGATCGGAATGGACCGCAATGGACCGGAATGGACCGGAATGGATGGATATGAAAAACGTGGCCTGAAAACAAATACATTGTTCAATTCCGACATCCACGCGAACGAAGTCGCGGGCACAGCTAGTCACAACTAAAATAATAGTTATTTCAGAAAAATTATATTTCACATCTTTTTTGTAAGTCATGGGTGAGAAAGTGTCTGGAAAGGCTATGAGGGGGTTTCCGATGTTTCGGGACTGTCATAAAAGGGCACCGCGGCCCTGAAACACAGAGAGCAACAAAACAAAAAGGTTGGCTCTAAGTCAATAAATTCTGGTATTTTTTATGACCCATCCAGAAGACGAAGACTCGTTTGATGAGTTTCCATAGCAGAAAGGAGATAATCCACATTGGTGAAAATCGATACTAGAAAAGGAGAATTAGAGTAACTTAACCTCTTACAAAATCCAAATTAATTCAAGATCTTTAAAACCCAAACAGGGTCGACCAACGGATCAAGCCTAAAACACGACGTTCAATCTCAACATTTCCCAATCCAGGCTAATAAGCCACACTTTGACACCAACTATGATGACCATTAAATTCTCAATATCAGAGACTCGTCCTAAACATTTGGCTGGTTTATGTCCCCTTTTTACGTAATGACCCCGCTTAACGTCCAATGGAGTCTATTCCTATTGAATAAACTCATTAAGGTCCCCATTCATTCGTAGTTCCCCGGACAGGTCGGTTTTCAATGGCTTTATAAATACATGGGGGATCGATCATCAGATGTTTGTTACAGGAATGGAAATTTTGTTTATGTTTCTGGCAATATTTTATTCAAACCTTGGTGGAATATAGACTTAGATCATTATAGTCAACTTCAAAAAAAGGCCTCAACAAATGAGCGACAAATCAAAAATGTTGGTGTACTTTTATTGCTGCAGTGCTTTGTAATTACAACCTTAATACAGGCGAGTAAGTTTCATTTTCTATGAACCATCAATAATTTGTTATTGCGTGACATTTTGAAGTTTTTTTATGGGGCATTATTTCTAGTTTTATAAAATTTATCGATAATATTATTTTCAATTCATCTGACAACAAGTTCAGTCTGCTTGGTTACTCTTTAAAAATATAGATTGAATAACCCAATAACATTTTAAATGTATTTTTGACAACCCTGGCATACTGGGAAATGTTACCAAAGGCCAACCTACAGTGGGGCTGGAAAACAGGATCACAATATACAAGTATAATCTTATTTACGAACTAAAAAGGTAAAACCATGACTCGCATATTCTATTCATGGTATATACGTCCTCTAAACAGTGTCCTACCATTCACCATACGCATAGGCACTCTACTCTGCTAACATTTCTACGCATTGAAAAATCGACCTTAACTTTCACACAAAAAGTCTAAATTGAAACGTGTGCTTATTTTACAGGAGAAACTTAAAATAGACTTAGAAACTGAAGTGATATGGTTTATTTTTGTTCGCAGGCTGCGGTGTATACAGGGTGTTTTGAGCCGTGAAAGTGGGATTATGCATGGACACGTGAACTAGCGATGTCTGCGGCTTTCCTCTTCACGGCGCTCGGCGCTTTGGCACTCATCAGCCGCACAGGTGAGAAGGGGTCTTTATTTATGTGAAACCACGGGGCATTAATACGGATAGTTAAGCCTTTCTGTGTTCCATTTTTGAGTTATGCCATTTTGATGAAAGCTTTAATTTTGTTTTTGAATATAGGAATGTTGAAAGCATCACAAAAAATTCAAATCTAATTAGTCCAGCAATTTGAGTGTAGAAAAATAAAGGACACGTGTTTTTCATTTTGTTATATCAATGCATAAATATTCACAAACATACAACGTATCAAATTTCGTATTTGAAAATTGATTACAATTTTTAAAGTGTCGTATCTTTTTCAATTTTGGTTTACGTAACAAAAGAAAAATTATGCGTCAATTTATTTTTTGATAGGTTATCTACACTAAGCGCGCGAGTTGAATGCAGAGCTTAGGAATGCGGTAGTGCTGTTGAAAAGTATGGCAAAGTACTACACTGCAGGCGCGTGAGGTGGGGCGGGCGGGTAGCGGGGGGCTCTTCACCTCAGACCCCGACTGCATTCAACTCGCGCGCTATCTGTACCTGATGGATTTTTGTTTTCATCAAACACCCTATTTTCTTGTTCTGAATATTAAAAGTAACGCCACCATCCTGTTTTAAGTATACTAACACTCCAAAAATCCACTAGAGGCGCCACTGTCACCTCCATATTTCACTCTCACTGAGTACATTACAAGACAGCATTTAGTTGATTGCGCTCGCTTTTAAACGCAGCTTACACAGTCTGTGACGTAATACGCCGTCTAAGCTCACCCGAATTCACTGTCAGACGTTAGCGGCATGATATTGTCATTTGCTTAGGTATCTGTTCCACTTATGAAGAACTGACTAGCTATCGAAAATTTCCTCACCCGAGGTACTTAATATTTTTGGTCTCACAAGAGATGGATCTAAATCTACTTACATTATTAATGCAGAAGTGTTTTCGTTTGTGTGTATGTCCAGTTTTCACATCAAAACGGCTGAGATAAATGAGGCCATAGAAACAGTGATACACAGGTATGGGGAGCCAGGGGCAACTTTCTTAAATACTCCTATATTAATTGGACTCCTAATTTGTCGCGACAAGAGATATATCAATAGCGCTCGCATATCGACGCTTGCTTGATAGGCTGAATATTTTCTGAGATATTTTATCCTGGGCATGCGGACAGTGAATAAAGGGCAACTCGCTGTCCGACCATCGACCATGCCTGGGTCGACGGCGCGTCGTGTTCCACGCGGTTCCGGCCGGGGTCGCGGGACTTATTTCCATCACCGTGAACCCGGGAACATACAGAGCTATTGAAGGACACGTTAATTTTAGCCAGTACAAGTCTTATAGTCCCTCCCACCCTGCCCGAGGTAGGAGGACTCATTTTGATGATTTAACCAAGATAAAAAAAAGTTACTTTATCCTGGAAAAACACATTAAAGCATGTGACTAGTTTAAAATAACCGTAACACTCGCACATAACCTCATCATTTCATTTCAAATAGACTAATCCCACCAAAAACATTTCATGTAAACTGTTGCCAATACGAGCACATAAGGTTTGTCCTACGAAAAAGATATCAGATCTCATGTAGAACCAAGCTTCTGAATCTACACGGCCTAACTCTAGCAACCCTAACTTCACAAATTCTACAACTGACTTTGTATGCTTAATAAGTCTATTATTGGCATCATATCCTGTGAATATGAACTATCTTGTACATCGGAAACCAACTCTATGAGGGTTCAAAAAACGACGAAACACTTCGAGAAAAGGTAGGTAGTGCCCTTGCGCTTCGCTTGGCTCGTCTTGGCGGGGGGCACTGCCGTGCCCCCAGATAACAAAAGCCGTCGAATGGTCAAAAATAAAACAAAAATGAAGCTACGCCCCAGTCACAAGGCTTAAAAGTGTAATGTCTGTACACGTGTCTCCAATTTCTCCCATGACTGGTCTAACTACAAGCGAACAACTCAAAGCCGCTCCGCTTACTCTAGTGGAACGCGAGCCTTAAGCTGTTCCCACTCTGACCTCGTTTAAAGCCTTCAATAAGAAAACCTTTGTTATTGAGCCAGCAATCCCGGAAAACTGACATAAATTTACGTCTCGAAAATCGTTTGAAATCCCGACAAACGGTGTTTTATTAAACAAGGGCATTTGTTAATATGAAATGGAAGATTAGAGACCGTTTGCGAGTAACAGAGATAAGTGGTGTCCTATCAGGGCTGATCGATTGATGGATGAAACTTTTTCTGCCAAAGTGACTGGATAGATAATGTTTTCGATTTAAGCTCGCTTGCCGATTGAAAGCTCTTGGTGCGAATTGGAATTCAATTTTTACCCGTAACAGCATTTATCTCACGTAATCTTAGCTGGAGGCTGAATTATTTTAAAGCTCTGACTTAAACCTGGCAGGGTTGCGAAAATGTTGTTATAAGGTTACCACATCACTGGGACGCTTTTTTTTTTTATCGTGGTAATATCATCAAATGAGACCTCCAACCCCGGGCAGGGCGGGAGGTACTGTCAGACTTGTACTGACTAAAATCCACGGTGTCCTTCAGTAGCCCTTTATGTTCCGGGGTCACGGTAATAGAAATAAGTCCCGCGACCCCGGCAGGCTTTGGCCCTCTGAGACATTTTGCTGACAGCTCTTTGAGGCGCGCGTGGAACACGACGCGCCGTCGACCCGGGCATGGTCCATGATCGGACAGCGAGTTGCCCTTTACTCGCTGTCCGCATGCCCGTGCCTACGGTGGCCGGAGATCGTCTTGCGACGTACGGCGCCGTGGGCGTACACCACTGCATCACTGGGACGCTATAGGCAAATTGAAGGGAGCACCCGGTCCTTCAAAACCCCTTTTTGGTTTTAGAGGCATTTCACGTCAAGCGGGCAGCGAAAATAAGGTCAGATCTTAGATTTTGTTCATATTTGGATTAAAAGTAGTACTATATGACGTGAATTAATGTACATCATTATTTTTTTTATATGAAGCTTATTTACTTTTTTATAAGCTATTAAAGAATTAGAAAATTTTGTGGAACAGATTTTTTAAAAGCTTTTTTTGTTATTATTACATTTAATAAAAAACAAAGTAATTATTGAACTTTTAAGAAAAAAGAAATGTGTTTCTCGCCTTTTACTACGAATTTGGATTTAATATTTTTTTTTCATAGAAAACCGGAAGTAAACATTTCAAATCGGTTTTTTCATAACTTCGGTATTTTTTAAAATTTTTGTTTTTGCTTCTAAATATTACAAGTAGTCTATAAATAGTGTGTGTAAAGTTGTAGAATGGGATCTGCATCGGTTTATGATTTAAACACGCTTTAGTGCGAGAGGGTCGCACTGAGCGCCTACTGGCGATATCTTGCAGGTTCGCCGTTTTGGTTCGAGAGGTCCGATAATTGCTTTTTGATACAAACAAATTGTTACTCGAATCAATTTTACCATAAATAAATACTTAATAAATATTTATTTTATTTAGGAATATACATTATTAAAAAGGGAAGGTAAAAAAATTCATTAAATTATGCATAAGAACTTTTAAAGGAATCATCACTTGTAGCGCCATCTGCTATCGATGTAGAGTATTAATCAAATTCGACGTTATATGCGAGAGCGAGACAGATAATGTGACGCGGCGTCGTCAATTTTTTCCGTCATATTTTAGTTGCCGCTTTAGCTGTGATACGAACGAACGCACCTACGTACAGTTGGTCAACGTAATCTCTTACCACCGTAAAGACTATTCCCTTATGCAGCGCTCAGCCGCTATGGAAGCTGCTATGTACAAGCATCAGCCAATAGCAGTAGCAGGAAATGTTGCTTATTCAAAAGTTGTCGCGTAAATGAATTGTAATTAATACTTACGACACATTTCTCTTTCTTTGTTCTTTTCGTAAAAAGGGTGGTCAGACATCTGTGATCGTTGTTAAAAAATCGGTTATTTTTTCATTATAACAGCCATTGGTTCTCACAAAAAATGGGCGGTTCGCAGATGTGGTCATGTGCAAGCGATTTTTGGTTTAAGAATATAAAGGGATTACGTTGTCTGATGGCGTAGGTGCGTTCGTTCGCATCACAGCTAAGGCGGCAACTAAAATATGACGGAAAAAATTGACGACGCCGCGTCACATTATCTGTCTCGCTCTCGCATATAACGTCGAATTTGATTAATACTCTACATCGATAGCAGATAGCGCTACAAGTGATGATTCCTTTAAAAGTTCTTATGCATAATTTAATGAATTTTTTTACCTTCCCTTTTTAATAATGTATATTTCTAAATAAAATAAATATTTATTAAGTATTTATTTATGGTAAAATTGATTCGAGTAACAATTTGTTTGTATCAAAAAGCAATTATCGGACCTCTCGAACCAAAACGGCGAACCTGCAAGATATCGCCAGTAGGCGCTCAGTGCGACCTTCTCGCACTAAAGCGTGTTTAAATCATAAACCGATGCAGATCCCATTCTACAACTTTACACACACTATTTATAGACTACTTGTAATATTTAGAAGCAAAAACAAAAATTTTAAAAAATACCGAAGTTATGAAAAAACCGATTTGAAATGTTTACTTCCGGTTTTCTATGAAAAAAAAAATATTAAATCCAAATTCGTAGTAAAAGGCGAGAAACACATTTCTTTTTTCTTAAAAGTTCAATAATTACTTTGTTTTTTATTAAATGTAATAATAACAAAAAAAGCTTTTAAAAAATCTGTTCCACAAAATTTTCTAATTCTTTAATAGCTTATAAAAAAGTAAATAAGCTTCATATAAAAAAAATAATGATGTACATTAATTCACGTCATATAGTACTACTTTTAATCCAAATATGAACAAAATCTAAGATCTGACCTTATTTTCGCTGCCCGCTTGACGTGAAATGCCCCTTAATAGTCAATTTGAGTCTTACTGTCCCTTCCGTTTCACAAAGTATGCGTTTAATGCTTAGTTAAGATAGTGTTAGAAAAGCGTGCATGAGAAGTTATAATATGGCGCCCTCACAGCTCCACCCTCATTGTAGTAGATGTTTAAGTACCAAGTATCGCTACCTGTAACCTGATGTATTCACATAAGATACTTTTTATACCGGTACGACGTTCTCGTAGAATAATAACCAAACTTCATGAGGGCAATGTCGCGGGTATAAGTTAGTAAGCCATTATTATAAATGCGAAAGTTTGGATTATTAGATGGATGGATGTTTATATAACTAACTAACTAACTAATAATAACGACAAAACGGCTAAATGAATCTCGATGAAAGAGAAATACGTTAGAAATCGTAATTCTGGTTTTAAGTTAAAGGGGTCTAATTTCTAAGCACGAAACCCGTGGTTTCGAAAGCCTGAGATAACGACTACTTTTAATCCAGCCTAAATATTTCGCCTTATTTGACTCGCTTAACTAACATAACTTTAGTTTCCACATTCGACCCGTATAGAGAAAACGAGGTCGAAAGAAACACCTACAAATAAATAAATATAATATGCGTACATAATGTAGGTTCGCGAAGGGTCTGTACACCGTTTCCGGGGGAAAGTGAGCATTTAGGGAGCTCACTTGAGGAGAAAAGGGAACGATTAGCCCGAGGGCTTAGGAAACGACACGTCTACATCCTTACTACATACTTAGGGGTTTGATTCACTATTGAGTGATGTGAAAATGTGAATAGGGATAATGACTGGCCTGTTGGTCTAGTGGTTAGTGACCCTGACTGCTATGCTGGAGGTCGTAGGTTCGATTCCCACACAGGACAAATGTTTATGTGATGAGCATGATCATTTGTTCTGTGTCGGGGTGTAATTTATCTTACATATATGTGTTTAGAAATATATAAGTATGTTCATCAGTTTTCTAGTACCCATAACACAAGCTCTGCTTAGCCTGGGACTAGATGGCGTTGTGTGATAGTTGTGGAATATTATTAATGATGGATGGATTTGAGTAGTAACAAAGCTTATTTAAACATCATAGATAGCCTTTTCTAGGATCGATTTAGGCTATAATTTCAGTTCATATTGGTACGATGTCTTCGAATTTTTGAGTCTAGAATATGGCAGTTTCCTTACTATGTTTTGTTTAACCGTTTTTTTTTTTGTTTTAAATAAAATGACATAGCTGTGCCCTGTTTCACGCACTACTCGTCTCGTATTAGTCATAGCGTGATAACACACAGCCTACCGCCTTCCTCGATAAATAGGCTATCCAACACAAAGATATATTTTCAATTCAAACCAGTAGTTCCTGAGATAAGCGCATTCAACCAAACAATCTCTTCAACTTTATAATATTAGTATAGATGCGCCTAGCTGGGTTCAAACAATGTAGAGAGCGCCACCTGCTACAATGCTTACATACTACTTGCGCCTCACCTACGTCCGTATTTTTTCTTTATACAAATATGGACATTGGTTGCAAATACTGCGCACTCTATCTTTTGAAGAACTTCAGTATTGCATTTAGTGCAGCGCAAGTTAATAAACTATATACCAGTCGAATATTTGATCCGGTTTGTGTACTCGAAAATGGTTTTGTTCTAAGATCTGCTTTTAATTCACGGTATTAATATACTAAGCATTCATCTTTTTCTACAATCTCATGAATTTATCTCTTCTTTGTCTCCGCTCAGCTCACATCAATCCAATTAAAAATATTGCCACTACCAAAAAAAAAATCTTGAGAGGTCAAACAAAAGAAGACTGGAGAAACTCACGAAATGGGCAGATGGTGAGATAACGCAACATTATTCGAAGAGCCAAATTACATTTTGTCATGATCCATTTTAATCAAGACCCGCTCCCATTAACCGACATTTCAACAAGACTCCTCTTTATATTTCACGAAAAAAAATGGCGGCGCAAACTTAAGCTAAATGTCCTAAAGACAATTGTGCGAGATTTGGAACGTTCGATCCGCCGGGATAGAGGGATCAAGGGATATAACCTTGTCAGATGGAAACGTTAATTAAGAGAATTGTTATGAAGGTGCAATAAGCGATGGTATAATGTCGGGACTACTAATTGGAAGCGAGACCTTTGGGCAGTGACCAGGGGAATTGTATCGGTCAACATTTTTAGTGTTTTATTCTCATTGAGATGGATGTGGACGCTAATAAATTCGTTTTGTTATTATGCCAAGTAATTGGGATTTTGTGGACTGTGTTATTTCTTTATACAAGTATATTAAACAGACTAATATGACAGATATATAAAAAAAAAACTTTTAACTAAACTTTTTTATTTACTATTTTGTTTTTGGGTAGAAAATCATCAAACCATCGAGCTTTGGGTGGAGCGGAAGGCACTGCCAGACTGGATCAACTATAAAACCAGCATGTTAGACATTGCCTGGAGCGTGACAGGCATTTGGTCCTATCAAGCTCCATCAGTTTGCTGACACATCTTTTAGGCGTGCATGGAACACAAAGGGCTGTCAATTTGGGCATGGGGCTTGATTGGATAGCTATTTCTCCAACTACTCAACGTCATGCTTTGTTGTTAGTTAAAAATTGACGAGTTATTTTTTTAAATATTGTAGTGCACAGAACACAATTTGATAATAATACAATATTCTATTGATTCTATTGCAAAAGAGTTTTAATAAGAAAACTTCATCTGGCCATGAAACAGTGTCACAACAAAACTACCTCTCAACTATCGACTACAAAGTGTAAAATAAATCTTCCAAAAAATATAAACTGCAGCCAACTTCAGAACTTGCCCAGAAAATTAGTTCCATAACTCAAAACAAACAATAGTTGTCTTTGCCAACCATAATGTCATAATATTACGAAGACAAAACTGTTCGCCAGATAGCGCCACTGTCTTCGATATTAAACTTTGTACCGTGATATTTTATCGCGACGCCCCGACAATGTTGGTTCCTATTGTACTTTTAGTATGTTACGCTGACATTGTATAGTGAATTCTTGCTTTATTTAGCGAAAACAATTTCTAATGTTCGTGAATGTAGAATGGAACGTTGTCTTTTTTATTTTGTGGGTAGTGTTTATTGAGTAGAATAAAATTGTTGGTATCGGTCGTAGGTTCGAACCAGCCAGGCTCATTACTTTGTCTAGATTATTTCATCTTCACTGCTTTGCTTGCATCAAAACGGTGAATAAAAACATAGTGAGGAAACCAGCATGACCTAGACCCAAAAATCTGAAAACATGTGACATCTACTGTGTGAATTTTGTCTGTAGATGGGTGACCAGTGACCATCTGTGTTTCCTCGGCGCCTCGGAAAGTACGTAAAGCTGCTAGTCCCGGCTGTCATTTGTAGATCTTTGACAGTCGTTACTATTAGTCAGAAGCTCTAAAGTCTGACAAGCAGTCTTACCATGGTATCTTATTATCCAGTTTCTGGGCAGTGGATGTCTGCAAGGCAGTCTGTTTGTGTAAAATTCTGATATTCAGCTGCATCTGGTTTGACTGGAAGTCGATCCCAATATAATTGGGTAAAGGCAGGTAGATGATGATGGTTATAATGACCACACGGTGACTCTTTCTCGACGGCTCTATATAAGTAGGAACCCGTTAAATGTAAGTGAAAAAGGTGGCTGCTATAAGCTATAATCGCTTAGTCACTTATCTTACCTCGCCCACTGTATTGTACAGATGATTCAGGGAAAGCAGAACAGCGACCCTTAAGGGTAGGCCGGTAGTAACCTTTCGTGTGGAAATAAAGTGGCCAAATCGTTCCGAAGTGTATCCAATTGTTATTGCAAATTTTCATTTGATAAAACAGAGTGAATGTGGATGGAGAAGACGAGGACACCTAAGATTTTTTTTTTTTAATTATGTGATGAATTATGTTATGCTAATACAAAGTGAATGATGCCGTGCAGTCTGACAGGGGAGAATTGAGGAAGAAAACGTGCTGTGCCGCCCCAAGTAAGACCAGTACCCTTAGCACGAGTTTTCAGTATTTGAGACATAAAGTAAACTAGTACTTTGACGACTTCAAATTGACAATTTTCAAGGAAAAAATTGGTTCCTTCTTCGTACACCAGAGGCGTTGTTCCATATTTTCATACAAGAAACGCTGTAAATACTGGAAATACTCTGTAAAGTTAAATGGTGAAAACTCGTGCTAGGGGTACTGATTAGGGCAGAAAATTTGATTACTATAGACTTGAAAATACTGCCTTCTGTTTTATTATACCAGACGGCTTGGCATAGCTAAACATAGGCCGAACGTCAAATTGCATCTTGCATTCATCGGTTGCCCGCGACTCACACTTAATCATTTTAAGAAATGCATCCCCAGCGATATATTTGACAGATATTTGCAACGATGGCAACTTCAAGACCACACTTTTAATAGTTTTCTGTTACCAAAAACCTACACCTAATTAGTTTCGAGGTACCAGTTAACGAAAGAGTTATGACAAAGTACCACTAGGTACCGATTAAGTACACTATTCAACGAGAGTTCTTCATTAAAATGTAATTTACATACTAAATTTCCTTTGTGTAACAAACTAAGATTTAGAGCTGGGACGTGAAGAAACTCAAATAATTAGATACTTACCCAGCTAGTTCAGAAAAACATACTTTGAATTGGAAGCGTAGTGATGTGCTTTGAATACTATTTAGTTTAGTCGAGTCGAGTAGAAGTGAGTTATTTTTAAGACGTGGTTGTATTTGAATAAGGAATTTAGGTTAAATTCTTTTTGCAAGGTTTATTATAATTGATTTAATGGGTTTATTCTGCTGGAATTTGTAATTTTCGGTTTAAGGTTTCACTTTTTTAACATTATTTTGTCTTATCTGAATTGTTATTTTTAATGCTTAGTTTTTGGTAAGAAGTTCTCTCTTCTTATCGTGCCTGCGATGTTCTCTCATGTATATAGGTATGTATACCAAACTGTAACAATAACATTGTAAAAGCAATTATTTTAAAAAAGTAACCATGGAGTTTCTTGCCGGTTCTTCTCCATGGAAACAACCAACCCGAACCGTGCCATTTTTTTTTTTATTCCCGACCTTATGTAATTGCCCATTGAGGCCCATGCAAAATTTAGATTTTGCTTTTGATTTTGATTATGACATTGACTTTTTAGTAGCCTGTTGTGTACCACTCAAGGGCAAAAGCCTCCGCCCATTCCTTTCTTTTCTCTCGATGTTGTCCCTCTTCACGCCAATTCACGAGGAAGCCATCCAGACCGTCCCGCCATCTCCTCCTCGGTCTGCCGCGGCACCGCCCAGCTGTCTCGAGCTCCATTCTACTTCTGAAACTACTGCAACTGTAGTTAATAATAATATTCCACAACTATCACTCAACGCCATCTAGTCCCAAGCTAAGCAGAGCTTGTGTTATGGGTACTAGACAACTGATAAACATACTAATATATTTCTAAATACATACATACATATTATAGATAAATTACACCCAGACACAAAACAAATGATCATGCTCATCATGCTCATCCTGGGTGGGAATCGAAATCACGAACCCCGGCATAGTAGTCAGGGTCACTAACCACTAGACCAACAGGCTAGTTAATATTTCCATCTATATCTATAGTTAATGTCCACATTATTATAGTAACTCGATATCAATAAATAATTTTAAACTCACGCTCACATCACTAAAACAAGAAGAAGTGAACTTTGAACAAAGAGTGAGTCACTTCTCGGTTCTGGTGACTTAAGTGGCTCCAACTTGACATGCTCTCAACTTTGCATTTACCTATTTGTCGCCATAAAGAAAAGGCAAAAAGAAATCTGTTGCGAGTTCGAAAACTTTGGAGATTTTAAATTAATCATCGTGGTTACAAACGACCAGCAACTTTTCTTTTTTTTTTCTTGATTTTCACAATAAATTATAACAGTCACAGTGGCCTAAGACAGTTTAGAGTACTCATAGGTACAAAATATTCTCGACAAACTAAACTTGTTTTCGCAGATGCCCTGTTCTGCTTATCCCTATATGGAAATGCTCCTTAATTATGTGTAAAGTAATGAATTACGAAAGGAAAAGAACATAATTTGTTTTTGAATCCAGTATTTTTTTGGTTTGTAAGAATCATCAAATAAGTAATTCCGCTTTGTTTGATGGGAATATCCAAATTCATGCACTGGTAGCCTAAAATGGCAGCGAACCTAGCTACCATTAAAGTGAAAGTAATTCCAGTGTATCAACAAGATGTCGTTAGAGGGATTTTACAGCTTTGTCTTTTTCCCACAGTTGAACCACTCTCGTTATAAGGAAGGTTATCTATAAGCAGAAGGTACAAATATAAGGAATCGATTGCCGATTCAAATCGCACATTTATATTATTATGCTAATGGGACGCAATGCAATTCAACCGTGATTTCGAATGAAAGACTCAATTTGTAGTCAATCGATGCAAGACTCTTAATTAGTTAAAAAGTACCCTGTTTTTTAATTGGCCAATTGCGCTTCAAAACCACAATACCCCGTTAGGACTGTCCCGTGATCGACAGTCCCGCGTTTCTGAGAATCATATACTTTTTTTTTATTGTGGTAAAATCATCAAATGAGTCCTCCCAACCCGGGTGGGAGGGTCACCTCCCCGGCCCACCTCCTCCTTCACGAGCATTACTGCTTCGCAGAAGGAGGCGACCGCTTCCCACTCCGTCTCGCCCCGCAGCACGGCCTCGACCAGTGCCTGGCGCGAGAGGTCTCTGCCTATCGCCTCCCTGAGGACACGTCGGTGCTCTGCCCAAGCTGGGCAGTTTTGCACCGTATGCTCTACGGTGTCCTCCGGGCGATCTTCACAATGGTGACACCCAGGCGTATCCTTACACACAGGACACAGGTACCTCCCGAAACTTCCGTTTCCGGTGAGGACCTGCGTCATCCTATAGGTCAGGACGCCGTGACGTCTCTCCAGCCACTCCTCATAGAGGGGTCTTACCGCCGCGAGAGAACTATATACTTAAGCTTTTTATTATAATCTACTTTTTATTTGTCCACAGGTTGCACAGACAACACAAACGGTCTAGGAACCGACGGTGTGCAAGAACTGGACTATACTGACGTAGACCTTGGACTGACGCAGCGGGGGCCCCGCTTCGATGTCCCTCACTCCAAGAATGTGACAGCCTTGGTCGGGAAGACAGCACAACTCAACTGCAGGGTACATGATCTTGGAAATAGAACAGTAAGTATACTTTTAATATGAACCACAAAATTACTAACTCAGCTTTAAATATTATAACTCGGAAACGATTTTAGTTTTGGTGGCACTCCGAGGTTCGGTTTGATTTCGTTGCGGACAGAAATAGGAGTCCCGCCCAGCGGGGCTTCGTCGAGTACGCCTGAGTTGTATTTTTTGTGATCAAATTATTCTTCTGATCATTTTTTTTTTTTGTTTTTGACTGTCTTAGTTTTTTTGGCCAATGTAGTTTATTAGTGGTTTGTTAATGCTTTGAAATAGAAGCCCTTTTAAATTTATTACTATCGGAATTAAGGTGCTGGGACTAGATGTCTGTATGTTTTGTGGGAGGTTCATCCTATTTCTTCTCATTTTAGTTTGGGACTTTTAAAAGTGCTTCTTCTGTGTAATATTGCTCTATCATAGACTTTGTCTTTTTCACGTCTTAACTAGAACAGAGTGAAGAGTGAACACAAGTCAAATAAAAATAACAAAAATGTGCATTTTGATGGCATAATTAAGCGGCAGGGACTGTCAGACTCGTATTGACTAAAATCCACCGTGTTCCTTCAATAGCCTTTCAACGTTCTAGGGTCCCGTTTTTTGAGAAACTCTTAGAGCAATTCTACTGGTTGTTACATATTAGATCTCTGATTTAATGTTCTTATACGGGAGTGGGTGCACTTGCCTTGACTTGTAAAATAATTGTCCTTGGAAACAGCAAGTCAGAGAAACAAATGAATTCGTTTAGTTCCAAGAGATATTAAACGCAGCCATTTATTCCTTCACTAATTTAAATCCTTTGACATTTAAGTCTGTATAGTCAGAGAATATATTTCTTCCTTTATATGGATACTTAAGTTTTTAGTCTAGTATTTAACCGACTGCGTCAGAAGGGGCTGTTATGCCTTTGCCTATTTAACTTTTGAAGAAGTTTTTAAAGCAGTTCTCCTTTATTAACAGAATGAGATAATATTAAAAAAAAAAACTAAAATGATATAATTTTAGTAATGAGCATGACCTAAGGCTGCTTTCCACTGAGGCGGAGCGGAGCAGAGCGGAGTGCGATTCACCAATCACAAGGCTTGAAGAAGAGATGTGGATTTCAAAGCTTGTGATTGGTGTATCGCACTACGCTCTGCTCCGCTCCGTCTCATTGGAAACGCAGCCTAATCCTGTAAACAGGGTTGTCAGTTCTTGACAGTACTCCACAACAGTACCGTCAGCACGAGTTTTCAGTATTTGAGACGTAAAGTAAACTGGAACTTTGACGACTTCAAATTGACAATTTTCAATGAAAAAATTTGTTCCTTCTTCGCACACCAGAGGCGCTGTTCCATATTTTCATACAAGAAACGCTGTAAATACTGGAAAAACTCTGTAAAGTAAAATAGTGAAAACTCGTGCTAGGGGTACAGTCTGTTTTATATAAGGTTGCCCCGCAGTAGGATTTTTTACGGTGTCGTGGGTGCGTTTAGACATATAGAAACTCACATACACAAACACTCAGACCCGGAAAAACTACTTGCAGATCATACAAATATTTTTTACGTGCGGGGATCGAACCCGCGCCACGTTGCAGTCGATCGCTCAGCTGCTGCGCCAACCGTGTCGTTCTATTGCACGAACATAACGGTTTTTTTTAAAGATCTCATTGACGGAATTTTATATATTTATTTTTTTGTTGTTAAATAAATCAATACTATTCTGTTTGATTGCTATACAATACTATTTCAAACCGTCTATTTAGAACAATAAAATTCACGATTGAATTAAAAATTACTGGCTATTTTTAATAAGAAATGCTGGCTTATTATTAGAGAAAAAAACATCAGATTTGTCAAAAAATATAACAATCTTTTAAAGCTCTGAAACTCGGCGATGACATAGATTAATTACAAAAAAGTCTTACTTTCCTTGTGATTTGTAATAATTAATTACTGTAGTTTTTTACGTTTATTTTCATTGGAAATCTAAGCTTGTTTTTTAATTCCAAAATCATATGTTGTTCTCAATACCTAGTTGTATTTTTAATAGAATTCTTGATTCAATGATTACTTCGTATATTCGTTTTTCAAGTTATTTTTTTTTAATTTCTTGGAATAAAAAGTAAAACCATGACTTCTCTTTTCTTTTTGTTATGTAATATATTTTTAAGCATATTTTATTTATAGATTGATTGCAGATTGAAAAGAAAACAGACGTTGTTTGAGTTTTAACATTTAACAAGAGATGAAACGCGAAACTTTATTAATTTTAGAAGTTAATGTGATAACAATGTAACATTATTCTGGAAGTTTTGCCTTTGTTAAACCTAGAAATATAATTATAAATAGGTAATACACAGAAGCTCAAAGCGATGGTGTGACGTAAACATAAAAGTAGTGGGAAAATCTTTTATAACTTTTTATTACCCATTTTGTTAGCAGGTTAAAATAATTGCAAAAATCTAATTAAAATTACAAAATAAAAAAATGTAAGTATCTCGTGTCTTTAGCAAATATAATAAGAATATTCCAGACCTATCACACAACGCCATCTAGTCCCAAGCTAAGCTTGCCCTTTGTCCTTTTTGGGTGGGAATCGAACTCACAACTACATAGCAGTCAGGCTTACTAACCACTAGACCAATAGGCCTATCAAAATACGGTGCGTGTGGCGCCTTTTGTTTTAAGGTGTGGATGTGGCTTTTTTCATCACCTAAAGAATGTTGAACAGTAAATTTTGTAGTTAGAAACAAAAATGGAGACTGATACATCCATAAATCCAGATCAAGCATAATCTCGAATCCATATCCTAGCTAGCAATCAAAAACAATTCGGAGCCGAGCAAAAATGAACAAAATAACTCATTTATCTATCCGATACACACAAAAGGCAATCCCACAGAGATTTTCACAACAAAAAATATCTAAAACGTGGATTACAGCACTGTAGGCGTACTTTTTGTAAAAATAACAAATTGCTATTATTGTGAAAAAATAAATTGTGCCTCATGAAAAGGCTTGCTGATAACAATGATTGCTTTAAGTCCTGTCAGGTTTTATAAAATATATGGGGAAATTATAGGTATTTGTTTATTTAAACTTCAAAAACAGGTACCTGTAGTGTAGTGTTAATCTACTAAATCAAATATTTTTTCAGCAAGATTTTTTTGCTATGGTAAAATTGTCAAATGAGTCCATTCCACTTTAACAGCTCGTTCAGCGCTGTGGGCTTGGTTCCCGAACTGTACAAATATTTTTGGGACATACAAGTAGTACCCACGACACAGGAGAAATTTTTAGTGTGGGGGATTGTTTTAGAAAAAAATAAAAGTTTTTTTTTTAATTCGATAGATAAGAATAATAATGTAGAGCCATAGTCTAAACCGTTTTCCTTTTATTCCCAGGTATCATGGATCCGACATCGCGACATCCACCTGCTGACGTCAGGGAGGATGACGTACACGTCAGACCAGAGGTTCATCAGTGTGCACAACCCTCATACTGAGGACTGGATACTGAAGGTAAGTTCATGATAACAGATCAACTGTCTATTTCACAATCATCATAATTATTAATACCTATAATGTTGTATGATGTTTGTATGTAATCGTCTTATTTCTGTTCAAAATAAATAATAATAAGCAGGTGAAAACCAGTGTATTAGTAAATGGTGCCGAATTGGATCTTGTGGACACCACTGTGTTTTTGGGTATTACTCTGGACTCGAAGCTGCAATGGGGCCCTCATATTACTAAATTGTCGAAACGGCTCAGCTCTGCAGCATACGCGGTATACAAAATTTGTCATTTAACTGACGTAGAAACAGCCCGTTTAGTATACTTTAGTTATTTTCACAGCGTTATGTCGTATGGAATTTTGCTGTGGGGACATTCAGGCTATATTTGTGCTGCAGAAAAGAGCCATTCGAGCAATTTACAACCTAGGTAGCAGGCATTCACTGAGGGATAAATTCAAGGAAATAAATATAATGACAGTTGCATCTCAATACGTGTATGAAAATTTGATTTTTGTTAAAAAGAATATTAATCTTTACACAAAATATAGCGACATTCATAGCATTAATACAAGAAACAAGGATATGCTAAAAGTACCGCGAGTAGGCTCCATAAAATTAGTAATTCATTTAAATGCCAAAGTGTACGTTTCTACAACAAACTCCCAAACCACGTCAAAGAACTAAGTCTAAACAAATTTAAATCAATTATTAAACAACAACTTTGTAAAAAAAGTTACTATAAAGTCAAAGAATACCTTGATGACAAGATGGCCTGGGAGTTAGCTGCTCCGATGCACCCTCAAGCATCAAACATTTTGTGATGTATGTGTCTTTTTTAAATTCTTTTATAATGTGAGGAATATGTAGTTTCAGAGGTGGTTAAGCTCCTTACATAGTGAGTTGAGCTTCCATGCTCTGTCATATCTAACACTGTCTGAACTTAAAGTCTTTTCTTTGTAGTCCTTTCTTAAAGAGACCATCTCAGACGAGAACCTACATGATCCTCGCATTTATTTATTGACGAAGCAATTTCCGATT
Source organism: Agrotis ipsilon (assembly GCA_028554685.1). NCBI lineage: Eukaryota > Metazoa > Arthropoda > Insecta > Lepidoptera > Noctuidae > Agrotis > Agrotis ipsilon. The sequence continues at coordinate 1,851,800 of CM052971.1, forward strand.
GTTAACTCATTTTTATTCTTTTTTATATACAATTATAATTATGTTTATTTTTTATTCAAATTTTTTTATACCATCTGACATTTTCGATTTTTTATACAATCTGACATGCATTTTATTTATTATTTTCTGTTTTTTTTTATATACAATCTGACATGTATGATTATTTTATTTTTTTATACAAACTACTGATATTTTTATTTTATACACAATTTTTTATTTTTTTTGTGAATACGAGGATCCATGTGGGTCAACCTGTTGTTTTTTTTTTTTTATATAACTGTAGTGTTGTCTGACAATTTGAGTAACATTAACGGCCTACACAAGTCCCTTCTTTAGTACTGTTCGTCGTGTCGTTGAGCTCCTTGAGTTATGAGTTGAGCTCCACGGTAATTGACAAATGCTTGCACTGACTGGACAGGTCCACTCAAATTTGTGTGGTTCTTTCTTCAAAAGACCATTTCAGACATCGACCTTCATGGTCCTCGTATAATCTTTTCTACATTTTTATTGTCTGGACTTTAAAAGAGACTGTGACCTCTGAGTTTGTTTCGGCTGTTTCTTCTCAGAGTAGTCAGGTACGAAACACCGGCCCCTTCTAGTTTTATAAAAGACGTGTAAAAGTGTTTATATAACCTACTTGCATAAATAAACATCATTTCATTTCATTTCATTTCATTTCATTTCATTTCATTTCATTTCAATAACAATAGGCTATTTTACTCAAAAATAAAAATAAAATGATAGATTTTCAAAAGATATTTGACATATTTTTTCTTTTGTTGCGTAAACCAATATTGACGAAGATAGGATACTTTTAAAATTGGCAAAACGTCACGAGCAATTAGATACAGTTTCTACTTGCATCTGTCTACACAAGCATTGCAAAAATACAAGTCATTAAAATTCAAGAGTTTAAACTCTTGAATTTATTAAAATTCAAGTCTTATATTTTTGTAAATATGCATTAGGTTAACATACGTGTCCATTATTTTTCAAAACTGACTTTGATGGAAATTAATTATGCAATTTATTGATACTGTTGAATTGCGTATTGTTATAGATAGTGTAACTGAATTTTGAAATTCGATATGTACCGTATAAAACTTGGATCTCTACAAAAATGGATTCGTAGAGTTCAATTTAATTAACCATGATAATTATGTTACGGTGTCAATTGATCCGTATATCATGACATAAATGAACTGTGACACGTTTCAAATGTCAAGTTAACTATTCAAGAAATTAATTGCTAGGTTCAGTAGTTTCCCAGAAATAAGGCACTCATGTATCTCGCAAGATACGAGATATAACACTGAAAGAATAGAATAATAATAATAATGTTCTGTTGTATACAATTCAAGGTCGAGAATGAGATCATTCGCTTCAACATAATTATTATACGGAAAATGCCTAGCGATAAATAAAAGAAAATATGATAGTGACTTTATCACGCCATATCTCTTTAATGCCTGTGCCACACTCATGTGATCAAATAAGTGTGCACATGGTTGGCGCCGGCCTAACACACAGCAGTGCGAATTGCGAGCTAGTATAAGACCGGCGCCAGACATTTGCACACTTATTTGATAACATAAGTGATCACATCTATGGCACGGGCATAATTATAATAATATTCCACAACTATCACACAACGCCATCTAGTCCCAAGATAAGCAGAGCTTTTGTTATGGGTACTAAACAACTGATAAATATACTTATATATTTCTAAATACATACATATTATTATAGATAAATTACACCCAGACACAGAACAAATGATCGTACTCATCACACAAACATTTGTCCTGGGTGGGAATCGAACCCTCGACCCATTACATACATTATAACGTAGGATAATTTGAATCCCATTGCCGTGCAGTATGTGGGATAAGAAGCGGGTCAGCAGCCCTAATAATATGTCATAAACAGTTATTCAAATTGAAACAACGCGCAATTATCATTTATAATTACTACGTTAACGTAACCAGTTTCCTAGAATCTAAATTAATTAGAAATGCGTTTAATAACAGAGAATCTGTGAACCAAATAATGCTGTTTATAGGATGTCGTCATCCAGATAGACGTAAATTCCCTTAATTAATTAATTAGCAGTGGTGGTCCAGTGGTATCGGCCCCGACCTACGAGTTGTAGGTCGTGGGTTCGAACCCCGCCAGGCGCATTACTTTTTGTAATTTATTTCATCACCACTGCTCTTCAAAACGGTGAAGGAAAACAACGTGAGGAAACCGGCATATCCTAGAACCAAAAATTCGTCGACATGTGACGTCTACCAACCCGCACTGGGCCCGCGTGTTGGATTATGCCCATCCCTCCTCACAGAGAGGAGGCCTGTCCCAGCAGTGGGAACATTATAGGCTGGTGATGATGATGATGAATTAATTGGTTTATTCATCATCATCATCATCACCAGCCTATAATGTTCCCACTGCTTTATGTATGTTTATGTTTATTTAGCTATTCTTCTCATTACTGTGTTTACGGGTCCTAAATTTTCTGCTTATTTTGTTCTGACTTGTGCTGGTTTAAGCGACGCTCTACTCTCGATCTTCTGAAAGTGATCCACCCATCTGCCCGTTTGTCTATCAACGCTTCTTTAATTGCCTCTCAGTTACCATCCGGTAAAAGTTCTACTCCAATTGCCTTCACCACGGCTTGCCAAATATATTCTGCTTATCTTTAGTTCATTATGACCTGTCTAGCCTTTTCCCAACTATATTGGGGTCGGCTTCCAAGCGAACCAGATGCAGCTGAATATCACTATTTTACATGAAGTGACTGCCTATCGGACCTCCACAACCTATTAACTGGGTAATACGATACCCCATGGTAGTTCAAATAAATATTATTGTCCCAACATACCACATTCTAGCTAATACTTGAAAGTTAATTATTATTTGACTCTAATTAAATCCTCAACTGACAGCCAGGCCATGATCTAAATAAAGACATAGTATACTTTTATCCCCGTAAGTATCCATGAGATCATTTTCAAACTTATCTTGGTCTAACATTGAGCAAAAGTTGTGATAATCTGTTATATCTATGAAATGTTGCCCAATTTCCAACATAATTGCTAGCTTTACAAGTTCAGAACTAAGATAATCATATACCTCGTTTAATAACAGACACTCTATAAACTAAATCATACTAAACAAGGGATAGATGACGCCACATTGACGTCACTTCAGCTTCCTGAAATGCCTGATCCTAATAATTATAAAAAAATGTGAGAGGTTGTTTGTCACGCCTAGAGCTTTCGTGATTTATCTAATTTTTCCTGGCTGACATAGACTATGAGCAGAGTATTATAAATAGGATATTTACTATCCGAGATATAATGTCTCCTTGGGATAATTTTAGACCTCTAAGGAGAGTAAAACCGGAACTAATTGTCAGTATATAGGATTTGCCAAACAACAAGCCAGCTCTCTGTTTAGTTAAGCCTTAATTACTATGTTTGGTGTAAGCATTATCTTGTTTTCTAAAAAAAACATACATCATTAACAATATACTCATCGTTACATAAAAGACAATAAGATTTGAGAACTAAACCATGTGACACTAAGTCATGGTTGACGTCAACTACGACCTTGCTTGATTGACGTCATGTCAGTGTCCCGAAAATGGCTAAAATGTTGTCACCCTCGCCCACTCCCACCCCCTCGGCTTATCTCATGAAGTGTGGTTATGTCAAAATGTGCCTTCTCATATTACATTGTTTTTTTACGATGACTAAGAATAAAATCTGTTGGTTATATTAAGAAAATGTACTCTATCCAAAAATGTTTTATTTTTAGATGGCATTTTACCTAAAATATATTTGTGATTCTTTTTACGGTATACAAGATTATGTCTGCTCTTTTTGTTTTACGAAATACAAGCGTAATAAGTAGAATATAGAACTAAAATAGGCGAGTTTTTTATGAAAAATCTTAACCCGTTTTCCATTCCTAAGTGCAGCTAAGACATTAATCATCTCAGCATATCGCAGTTTTCTGCAGCTTGCACTAAAACTGCTCATCTTGGCGTAATCTTTTAGTCGCCAGTTATTATACCAACGTTGTAAAAGATCAAGCTTATTCATACCTAATGTAAGAGTAAGTTCAGCCAGGGAAATTAAATGTAAGGTGGATTGAATTTTTTTACCGACGAAAAAAAAGGAGGAGGTTCTCAATTCGACATGTATATTTTTTTTTTATGTATGCGCATAACTTTTCCTAACGTGGTCCGATTTCAAAAATTCTTTTTTTGTTGGAAAGAGTATATCTCAAAGTTGGTCCCATTTAATTTCAAAACTAAAATCGGCCTCTGAGGGTAAAAAAAAAGGAATTAATTGTCAATCTTCCTACAGAATTTTCATTTATGAACCGATTGAAATAAAGTTGACAATCGTAGTTCTGAGGACATTATTATATAGCAGAGATGTGGAGAACATAACATGATGGCGTCATCATCATCAGATCAACTCCAGATCCCTGTTATTTTGTGAAGTCAGTACCAAAAGTTCCTTAACAGCTAACAACAGCTATATCGTGTTTGGGCTCATTTCACTTAGCTTACGAGAACTTTAGACCTGAGGTATTATTGCCATCGAGGGTCTGAGGATGGGGACGCCATCATGTTATGTTCTCCACATCTCTACTGTATAATATAAATGACACGAGATAGGAAACTCAAAAGTTAAAAAAAGCCCTTTTAAAAAAAAAACAACTCAGCGAAACATCGAACTGAAAAGCAAAAAATAACTTTCGAGGCCGCGCCAAAGAAACAATCAACGAATAGCTACGACGAGCTATTCAAACACGAAAAGCTATACAACGAGCTATTCTGCTCTTCAAATGGTTAATTTATGATTAGGTATGTTTGTTTGTTTGGCGCCGCCTCAAAAGTTATTTTTTGCTTTTCAGTTCGATGTTTCGACGGTTTGATTTTTTTTTTAAAGGGCTTATTATAGTAATTTTCAATAACTAAATTAATAATCTATCAGTTTCATTTTGTCACAGTCGGATTTTCCGACATTATTTAAATTCAACGATCAGTGATCCACTTTGAAGCAGGATCGTGAATACTGGAAGTCATTGGGAGAGGCCTTTGCCCAGCAGTGGAATGAAGTAGGCTAACAGTTATCAGTATGATATTAAGATTCAAAATGTTTTATTTTCAAATTACCATTTCCAAACCCTTTTTTTTTCACAATAACAATCGATTCCCTTATTATGCTGCTCCGGCATTTTGTTTCTTTTTTTTAGTTTCTGTAGAACAAAAGATACTTATTTTTATATTTTATTGCAGATTCGGTTTCCGCAGCGTCGCGACTCAGGCATCTATGAGTGCCAAGTTGGTACCACGCCTCCTATCGGGCACAGGATGTACCTCTCCGTCGTCGGTAAGTTACATTATGGCTTTATTTTATGTTTTATCTAAAAGTAGGTGCAGATAAAGAAGAGTCTTCATGGGGTCTTGAAGGTCGGATTTGAGCTCACAGAGTTAGCAAAACGACCCGAGCGAAACGACCCAAATGAAACATGACTATAGTTATACGGGCCCTTTGTTTAATAATTTAGAGTTACGTGTGTGTTGTTACCGACCTACTTCGCATTATAGATTTTTGTAACTTAATAGCGTTACATAAATCAAAAGATCAAGTGAATAATTTTGTTAAAAACATTACAAAATGTTTTAAGGAATACCGTATTTGTTCACTAAATAAATAATAATAATTATGTTTTAAAGATGTCTGAGTGTACCGTCATCAAACACTTATTTGCATGTATTTAAAGAATTCGTTCTTTGGCCTTTTATGTGCACTATGCATAGCTGAATATACATTTTTTCTTTTCAGTATATTTTGTATGAAAACACTTTAGAAATAAAAGAAAATCTTTTTATGAGAAAGTAGACTTTAGTCAGGTCAAGTATTTAAAGTAACGTTTACCGATTGGGAATAGAAATTCCCAATCGAAACTCAAGAAATAACTGACTGAAAAATACTCATCAACACCAGCCGAAAAACGTCAACTGCTGAACATAGGCCTAGACCGCCACGCCGAACGACATTTCGCCACTTGCATCCATCAGAGGCCTTAGCCAAACTGCAGACAATAGCAGACGATAATCGTTATCTTTCATCAGTCACCAATACATTTTCAACTTTATACCCCAGCGCGTAAAGTTGAAAATCTATTGAAGTTCGTAGATCGTTTTCGTTTGTTTCGTTCGTTATCGATCTGCAGGTTTTAGTAGATTTTTAACTTTACGCGCTGGGGTATAAAGTTGAAACTGCATTGGTGGGTGATAAACGATAACGATTGTCGTCTGCTATCGTCTGCTGTTTGACTAAGGCCCCAGTTGCCCGCGACTCTCACAATGTTGTCATCATTATCTGCTTAGCCTTATTCCAATTATATTAGGGTCAGCTTCCAGTCAAGCCAGATGCAGCTTGATGCTGAATTTTACATAGAGCGACTGCCTGTCGGATCTCCATAATCCAGTAACTGGGAAATACCATACCCCATGGTAAGACTGGTTGTCAGACTTTAGAGCTTCTGACTAACAGTAACGACTGTCAAAGATTTAGATATGACAGCCGGGACCAACGGCTTTGCGTGCTTTCAGAGGAACGGAGGAAACTCGTTATGATAGATGGTCATCCATCCACAGACCAATTTTGGCAAGCGCGGCTTAACCGGGAAGATCGGCCTGTGCGGCTGTAATTATTTAGCCACGAGCTCCACTTTCACGATGTCGTCGGTTAAAGTACTCGTAATCACAGCGATTAAAATCAAATTAATGAACCTCTGCATGCAGTCAATTTTTTAACCTTTTTCTAGACTCAGCATAAAATATGTCTAAACGGAACAAATGCTGGTTAATTTATACGCCTTACTTAGTTAATGGCCCCAGAGGAAGTCTTTTTTTAAAGAAAATAAAAAACGCTGGATGTGAAAAATCAAGGGAATGAATTTTTTGTACGGAACGACCTAGATTTTTTGGGGTTTCGGTAATTATCTTGATATTTTTTTTCTGTTTTTCTGTATTCAAGATTTATGTAGTATTTTTGGGCTTTTTGGACGAGTTACGTATTCATGAGAGTCGTTCAATTGAAGTTCCAAAATATATAATGGTTCAAAACAGTTCTGCTTGCTTCAATGAAAATTCAGAAGGTCTACTATTGGTAACATTTTTAAAAAGAGTAAGTATGGAGTTTCTTGCCCATTCTTCTTCATACAACCTACCTTTGCGAATGGGTGTAGAATCAATCCCATCCCATCCCATTTCCTTAATTTTAATTCGACGTTTAAAAGTGCCTCTTTGATGGCCTAATTGAAATAAATGATTTGACTTTGACTTGACTTTGACTTTGTAGTAAATTATCGTAGGGTTTGGTTTTTTTACGAACATTCAAAGTCAGTAAACAGAATTTCCTTAAAGTGTGATCTCTATGTCGCTGGACTAACGAATTACCGTGACTCCGGAACGTAAAGGGCTATTGAAGGACACCGTGGATTTTAGTCAGTACAAGTCAGTACGAGTCCCGCTCTGCCTCATTTGACGAATTTACCACGATAAAAAAAAGGTTAGGCGTCTGGAGTACTTATCCAGAAGACGCGGGTTCGTATCCCACTTGCAACCGAATAATTATTTCTTCAATAATTATCTTTACGATACACAACGCATACGTTAATCCGTTTAAAAATAATTAACATATAAACATTTGTTTTTTAGAGGACTTAACCGCTCCATCACTGCGTCAACCATGCCGTCAATTTTGATCACGCACCCACTTCAAAAATTCATCTTGTATACATTATCTTGTTCATCATTAATAATTATGAAAGCATTCAATTTTACAACGCGATACTGTCATTTCCGACTTTATGACTTTTATAGTCTTTGGGGTCAGCAATAATATTATCACACAGGGTTACAAAAGTCAGAGAAGTCATAAAATCGTTCAGTGAGTAAAAATCAATATAGATAGTGGTGATTTCATAATGCTTGTTTTATGTGAGGGTGATAAGACAGAGAATGATGTTGAAGCAAAAAAAAAGCTGAAAAACCTTTTTTTTTTCATGGCATGCAGTTGTCGAATTTTGTTTTTTTTATTTTTAGATTTAGTTTAGTAGGTTTGTTATCTGTCTGTTTGTTTTTTTTCAAGTTGTTGCATGCACTTCTGTAAAACAAAATATTATTTCTTTCTTTCTTTCTGAATAAAAAGATTCGGATTGGAAATTATTTATATTTTTTTACTACTCTTGGGTTAAAAACCGCAATTTCATCTTAATCTATTCAGAATTTTGCTTCAGAGGGTTATTGACATCCATTTATCCGTATTGTCTCACTAATTTTCATGTTTAGTATTGTGTAGCAAGACGATATTATTTTATTTTCACAATAAAACACTCAAACAGAAACGACTTTGTCATAAATAAGATACTGTAATCTACATAAATCAAATATAAGTACTACGAGACAAATTATTTATTTTATCCGTATAAATAAAAAAGTGGAGCAAATGTATTAGCATTTCCCTTTAGACAAATTTGCAAAAAGCCTAAGGATTCGCCTAAAGGTTTACTAACAAGAATCACACGAAAATCCTGTATAAAAATAAAGGAATTTCTAGTGACACAGAATTAGGCATTATTTATGAGAGCGGCCTGGCTCGCGGCTTAGTATGAGCGCAAAAACGTCTAATTTTTCTTCCACATAAAATAATCTGAGAACACCTTATTTATTTTATATCAAGTACTTTCAGAATCTTCGGTTTTCATTAGTATTAAAATTAGGTACTTGATCACATGATTTTTTTTATCGCTACTTATTTTCAAGCTTTTGCGTTTAAGAAGACAGGTAAAAGGTTTTAATTTTGTTTATTTTTTTCCTGATTTTCAATATTTGAACATTTTGCTCATAAAAATAAGAAAGAAAGGCCTGAAAGATAGGAGAGTTATAATTACTAATCAAATATTTTGCCCTTTTTCAACTACTTACTGCAAATTATTTTTTAGTTTAGTTTCTTGGTATATTTTCGGATATTTCAATTTCTTACTCAGTTTTCGCGACATCATTTATAATATAACATTATTTACCATCTACCAAACATAAGCTAATATACATTAAATGTAAATATCACATAATTTACATCAAGTTCTTAAGGGCCAATATCAAAAATTTCCCCAAGAGCATAATTTTAATCCCCGATCATCAAAGAAGATACATAAAATTTATTTACAACCTTATCTTTACGAGTTACGGGTAAATAACTTATATTACTTCCTTTGATAGAGTCGAGACTTTGAACTCAGGTGAGATCATACGACAAGTATTATGCCTTCGTTGCTAAGCACTTAAGGGCGTGTAACCAGAAAGTTGGCAACGTCGCAAATAGCTCTCAAATATTTACAAGTATTTATTAATTTGGTAAATTTACTGTATGAAAATAAGAAATATTGCTCTGTAGTGCACTAAAACATTATAATAGGAATGCAATTAAAACACTGAATTTGGTCTTGTCACCGTTTCAGGTGTAAAAAAGCCATTTGGAAGGTTTCCAAATACTTTTTTTACATCTAAAACTATATTTTCGGTGTTACGATATTAATTATTGCTTTCCCTAATAAATTTTGTAGTTCACTACAGAGCGATATTTGTTATTTCCATACAGTAACATTGGTAAATAAATTAAAACTTGTTAAAATTTACAACCATTTGCGACGTTGCCAACTTTCAGAATACGCGCTCTTAATAAGACCGATATTCAAAGTGGAACAAGTATCAAATTATATTCTAAAAGTTATCCAATCTTTTTTTTTCGAGTACTAATCGCACTTCTTTTTCATTTCTTGTAAGCCAAATCTACTACTTAAGTTAGCATTTCTAAAAACAAACTAGGTTTTAAACTATTTTAATGATTATATTTATTTTTAACTAAAGAATTAACTGAACATTTTTAATTACAATGACAAGTTTGACAAGAAAAGCAAAAGTTTTAATTGCACTTTGATTACTTTTTATAATCATGAAGTCTAATTAATAGTCAGCAAACTAAAACATACTATTCTACGCTTGCCTATCAAAAAATCAAATCACCTCTAACATACACCTTACGACGATGAAAATAAAAGCGAAAAGCGACTGACAAACAAAATCAGGAAAAAATAACAATGAAAGAACACTAGTTACAGTACATTGTTCTTGGAAACCATTATTTCCCATACATTGAAATATATGGCGTCGTCAAAATATGCATCAAAAATAAAACAGTCGATTTGAGCAGGTTTCGGAGGAACGTCAAAACGGTCCCGAAGGTTTTCAAGCCAGAATATTCCAGAATTTTTGCTCGCTGAAAGAATCGTGGACATGTTTATGAATTTGCTGACGTATTGGAGTTGTTGCTGACGTTATTCGTTTACTACATCTTTTGAAATGTTAATAGAATTTCTCAACATTGTATTTATTGGTCTTTTGGGTGTTGATTCATCTGCAATCTGATTTTTTTTGGTGGTCTCTTTATCCAATTTGATGATAATGTAAATGTTGCTGTTAATATCTGGACTAGTTTCCTCCTATGGATTTTTACGTTAGGTTCAAATAACTCTGAGAATTAAATTTTTCGGTATAGAGACATTTATTTTCTCAAAGAAAAAATTACAGTTGACTTATAGAGAAACTTAACTAAATTAACATTAGGTTTACATTAAATTACGACGTTCACATCATCTTCCGTATTATACTTTTTTTTTTTTTTTTTTTTACGTGGTAAAATCATCAAATGAGACCTCTCACCCCGGGCAGGGCGAGAGGTACTGTCAGACTTATACTGACTAAAATCCACGGTGTTCTTCAGTAGCCCTTTATGTTCCGGGGTCACGGTGATGGTATGAGTCCCGCAACCCCGGCAGGCTTTGGCCCTCTGAGAGGGGGCCCCGTCATTTTGCTGACAGCTCTTTGAGGCGCGCGTGGAACACGACGCGCCGTCGACCCGGGCATGGTCCATGGTCGGGCGGCGAGTTGCCCTTTACTCGCCGCCCGCATGCCCGCGCCTACGGTGGCCGGAGATCGTCTTGCGACGTCCGACGCCGTGGGCGTCCACCACCGCGGGTGGGGCGGAGGGAGGACCTTGTCCTCTCTCTCACGCGGCCCGCCTCCTCCTTCGCGAGCATGACTGCTTCGCAGAAGGAGGCGACCGCTTCCCACTCCGTCTCGCCCCGCAGCATGGCCGCGACCAGTGCTGGGCGCGAGAGGTCTCCGCCTATCGCCGCCGTGAGGACACGTCGGTGCTCCGCCCAAGCGGGGCAATCCTGCACCGTATGCTCGACTGTGTCCTCCGGGCGATCTACGCAGTGGTGACACCCAGGCGTTTCTTCCTTTCTCATAAGACACAGGTACCTCCCGAAACATCCGTGTCCGGTGAGGACCTGCGTCAAGCGGAAGCTTAGGACGCCGTGACGTCTCTCCAGCCACTCCTCAAAGAGGGGTCTTATCGCCGCTATTGCGGCGTGCCCGGCCGTCGGTCGCGACAGTCGTGCCCTCCATACTGCCCTGAGATCGCGCCGGAGCTCTTCCCGCCGCGCCTCGACTTCTCGAGGCAGCGGGGTCACGCCCCGGCGCTGCGCCTCCACGCGCCATTCATAGACGCGCTGGAGGGCAGTCGCCTCCAGATCCCAGGGCAGCAATCCGGCGAGCAGGTTGGCCGATTCGCCGGCAATCGTGCGGTATCCCCGGATCATCCGGATAGCCATGACCCTCTGGCATGCGACCAATTTGATTGGTCGCGTCCGGATGCTTAGGGCCCACACTGGGGCCCCGTAGAGGGCCATGGACCGCACGACACCGGCGTACAGCCTACGGCAGGAGGCGTTTGGCCCACTGAGGTTGGGCAGGAGTCGCCTGAGGGCCCCGCTGCCCGATTCAGTTTCGGGGCCAAACACAGGAAGTGCTCCCGGAAGTTCCACCGGCTGTCGAGGACGAGTCCCAGGTACTTCTCCGTATTATACTTACAGCGTACTTGAAGTATTACTGAGTTTACAGAATGGAAAATTGAAAAAGTGTCACCAGTGTCCGACAAGGAACTAATTTTATCCCCACCCAATTGACGCCAGTTTGAAAAAAATTTGATACTGATATAAAAGAGACGGCACATTTTCATCGTGTTTGTAAAGAAAACGAAAACAAAACGATCACCTTATATTATCCTCGGCTAAGACCATTAACATTTAAGGATTATCTACTAAATGATGAAACCGAATCTTTCATCATTAAACCAAAATAACTTTCCTATTGACGGCAGGTTAACAATAACAACTTCAAAGCGTGAATACCGCTTTACGACTATTAACTCAAAAATAATTCTGACCTTTAACAAACGAGTATTTAATATCCGGAAATCCGTCAGCAATTAAAGGAATAAAAGATTAAATGCTTAGTTTCCTTCCAGTTTTTGCTCAAAAGTGTTTTTTGCACGTTCAAAAACTGCTTGTAATGGCTTAATTGAAGAAAAAATACGGTTTCAGTAATGACAGGCTGGTTTTGACTGGCCTTAAACTTTCGTAGTGACTTTTTCTTTTTTAGTCCTTGGCATGAATATGATTTGAGGGCAAAGGCTTTCTGCAAAATAAAACCTTGTTTTGTTCGAATTTAGACTTGTAATTGAATTGACCTTTAAGAAAATTTTATTTTATATCTACAGACTATTAAAGACAAAAATATAATAACGGACCAAAGATGATTAAATTGAAAAATTGCCGACAGTAATATCTGGCTTTGTTATTTAATTTTACTGATGTTAATGTTGTCTTGGTTATTTTGACGAGAAAAATAATTGCTTATTTCAATAGCAATAAATTCATTTTTTACTATATTTTTTGAGACCTTCTGTGCACAAATAAGTCATTATTACATCATCATTCATACAAACACCAAATTGATGACACAATCTTCAAAAATCATCTATTCTTTGAGACTATAGCTCTCCTTAGAACTTATTAACACTAGCAGTATTTGCGTGTAATATAACATACAGATTCTACTTTGATCATTACATTACAATTAAATACTACCTTCCCGACTGACGAACATTCGCATGCAGTGTTACTTATGTGGTGTCAAGGTTATATCAAGGTAGGTACGAGTATTACATTGTATCATTAGTGGGCGCGCATTGTAATGCTCAATTTTCCTACCTAACTGACAAATTAATGTTCGAAAATGTGTCAGGTAAATGCTTGGGGTAAAGGAGCACCTACACCTAAACATACCTACATATAACCTACCCAGGTTTATTTACCTGAGCACAAAATGCAACCAGCAAATCATTACCTCAAACAGACAATCTTCAAGAAATCATTTGCTTTTCAAGTCTAATCTACTCGTAAAAATACGCATAACCTACCCCAACGAACGGGGTCTTTCCATCACGAATACCCCAATGGGTGGGGTCACAAAATACCTCAACGGGTGGGGACAGGGGTACAAACGTCCACCACGTTCGCAATCACAAAAGGTTCGTTAGATAAGTCCGTACAGACCGTTCAACTCAACATCTAGTGACGTGATTTCATATTCATACGAGCGCTGAGAAAATATTCCGATTCAAGTTTCAAGTCATCGGTTTTGGCAGTGATAAATAGGAGTTTCGTGAAGAATATTTTTGTATTCAGAAAATTTTTGTTATGGATTGTGTGCTGGTTTTACAATTTTATCTCTGTTATGTGGGTTGGGCAGCCGACTATTTCAAAGAGCAGTGGGTATATTGTGGCGTACCATGACCTCTTACGAGAGTAATTCCAGTAGATAAAGTATGTGAAATAGCCATTATAAGTCTTCGAGCGCCACTTCGTTCCCAAATTGGAATAACTCTCGCATAAAGACATCTTGGTAGAAATAATAACACCCAAATAATGTTTATGTTTCCACTTCCCATCAAAATCACCGTGTCTAGTCACTTACGAATTACCGTGACCTCGGAACGTAAAGAGCTACTGAAGGACACCATGAATTTTACTAAGCAAGAGTCAGACAGCCCCTCCCGATCTGACCTAGGTAGGAGGACTCATTTCATGATTTTACCACGATAACAAGAAACTCAGAGCTGTTCTCGAGAATTTCCAAGTAAAAGGTTTCATTGACGCTTCTGAAATATAAGAATACTCAAACCATGAAAACTTTTAAGGGCAATGACATCTCAAATAATGTCTGAAAAGCAATATTTAAATACATTTCTATGCACACAAAAAGTTAAATCTTTGAGCCCATTAAGTAGCTTCTAAGACGCTCATTCTGTCTCAAAACTTTCTACTGTCGAGAGACAACAAATAATACAGTTTACAATATTGACGATTGATATTAAAGTGTTCTTCCTTAAGAAGTTTCAATTGACTGTCTTCTCATTATTGACAAAAGGACAAACGATTTTATTACTTTATTTGTTCGTAATAAATTCTTAGTGATTACTTTTTAAACGATTAGAAGAGTTTTGAACACTTGGATATCTGTTTCATCTGTGATAACTTTGTTGGTGAAAGGAATATTATTTTCAGAGTTATTTTGTGAGAAAACTTCGACTCATAAATAAATATTATACAGACTTATGTAATACTAACTACTACTAATACTGTAATACTACTACTATCTAATACTTATGTATCTATGTATGTCGTAAAATAAATAGATACTCATTATGTTAGAACCTTAAAAAGATTCCATTTACCAAAAAAAAAATGCAAATAAAAAAAGTTATAAAAGTAGCCAGTGATAGAATAAAATGGTGTGCGATTAGAAGCTTTTATCCAGCAGTGGACTGCTGGATGTTACATACAAGTAAAGGTCATCTTCAAAAACCAAACCTATTATAAATATAAACCAATAAAGTAGCAAGCGCAGCGTAGGTCGTCCACCAACAAGATGGACAGACGACCTTATAAACGTCGCCGGAAGACGCTGGATGCATGTCGCTTCCAACCGGTATATGTGGAGATCTAAAGAGGAGGCCTATGTTCAGCAGTAGACGTCTATGGCTGAGATGATGATGATGATGAATAAAGTAAAGCTATAAAATAAAATAAAAATACTAAACTTAATTCCGTACCATTTTTTTTTTCAATTTAATTTCCTTGTCCTGAAGTACGTACCTAAATTCGTATAAAAGTAGGTATGATTTTCAGTGTTCATCAAATATTACCTCTCTGAGCTATATGAATAAGTAATGACTCTAATTATAATAAATAACGTGTAAACTTGAAGGTGCTGTTAATGCTAATTTTGTACTTAAGTGAAGGAATTTAAATCTACGACTAATTTACTACAGAGTGTGGAAATGAGAAGAGATTTAGTATATTTCATTGTAATCATGTTATTTTTAAGAACTCTATGAAGCATAATTTTGACCACCAAAGTAATAAAATAAGAAGTTTTAGATGTCGACTAAAGATAAGATGATAATTTTATTAGCGTTGAGGGTACTAGGAAATATTCTGATAACCGTAAATCGTACAATATATACCTAATTTGTGCGTTTCTTCGTTTAGTAAATAGTTACTCCCTCGTTGACGTTGGAACACCTGGGCCTGTTTTATTTAGCGTGGTAAAATCATCAAATGAGTCCTCCCACCCTTACTGCCACACTTGTGTTGACTTATTTTTATTTCTCTTTCAAAAGCCCTTTACGTTCCGGGGTTACAGTATCCGATAGTCTAGAGACCTACTTACCATAAGACGAACTTTTTTTTAATTTTGCGATAGGCTCGTGTTTTGATTGGTATCTCACGATTAACTGCTTTCTTTCTCTTACCAGAGCCCCTGACGACGATCCTGGGCGGTCCGGAGCTGTTCATCAACACGGGGAGCACCATCAACCTGACGTGCGTGGTGCAACACTCTCCGGAGCCACCACCAGCCATACGATGGACTCATAATGATGAGGTAAGTGACATCTAGCATAGTGCCGATAGCCGTGGTAGCCAATGGCTTGATTGCCAAGAGTCTCGTCTAAAATGTAAGGAGGTTCTAATTAGGCAGCTAGTTCTAGAGAAAAAAACCATGGAATGTGTTCCTTTTTTCAATGAACCAATCGCCAGCGTCTTCATTGCTAAGAACCTAGTTATATCTAAGGAGGTTATTTTTAAGCAGATCAATGGAAAAATTCGGAGTCTCCCTTTTTTCATTCTTAAAAGAATCGAATTAATGATAAATGATAAATGATAAATGATAAATGATAAATGATAAATGATAAATGATAAATGATAAATGATAAATGATAAATGATAAATGATAAATGATAAATGATAAATGATAAATGATAAATGATAAATGATAAATGATAAATGATAAATGATATTTATTCAGCAAATTGGTTTTTACAAACTCTTTTACACGTCAAAAGACACTATTTTTAGACTAGATGGGGCCGGTGTTTCGTACCTGACTACTCTGAGAAGAAACATCCGAAACAAACTCAGAGGTCACAGTCTCTTTTAAAGTCCAGACAATTTTGTATTGGTAAAGTACTATGAGAACCATGCAGGTGTCTGAGGTGGTCTTTTGAAGAAAGAACCACACAGATTTGAGTGGACCTGTCCAGTCAGTGCAAGCATGTGTCAGTTACCGTGTAGCTCAACTTATAACACAAGGAGCTCAACGAAACGACGAACAATACCAAAGAAAGGACATTTGGGTAGGCCGCATAAATAACTCAAACTGTCAGACAATACAAAAAACGCAAAAAAAAGAAAATCAATAATAATAAAAAAAAAATAGAATAAAATGTAACCCACATTTGTTCTCATATTCACAAGCTACTAAAATCACAAAAATAAAAGACAACATTAAAATTACAAAGTAATTCATGTCAACAAAATACAAAATAAAATAAAAAAAACAAATGACATAGAAAATGTCAAAAGATGTAAAAATATAAATAAATTACAAAGTAATCATGTCAAACAAAAAAAAAATACAAAAAGATCATGTCAAAAAAAAAAAAAAGAATAAGTAAAAATAAAATGTCAAGGTGTATATATGTATATAAAAAAAAAACAAAACATGTCAAAATGATAATAAAATGTCTGAGTGTATAAAGAACAAAATAAAATGTCAAAATAAATAGTGAGAAAACATTGAGTGAATTTAATTGGAGCAGCTTATTCCCAGGCCTTTTTATCATCTAAATAATGATTAATATGATAGTAAGCTTTCTTGGACAAATTTCGTTTTATATATGATTTGAATTTATTAATACTTAGCTTTTGAATAGGGCCGGGAAGTTTATTATAGAAACGTATACATTGGCATCTAAACGAAATCCCTATTTTTTTGAGCCGCGTTGCTGGTACAATAAATTTATCTTTATTCCTCGTGTTAATACTGTGAATATCACTATATTTTTTATAAAGATTAATATTTTTATGTGCGTACAAAAGATTTTCATAAATAAATTGAGACGGCACAGTCAATATATTAATCTCCTTAAACTTTTCTCTGAGGGAGCATCTGGGACTCAATTTATACATGGAACGAATTGCCCTCTTTTGCAATACAAAAACTGTTTGAATATCGGCGGCATTTCCCCATAAAAGAATACCGTACGACATCACACTGTGGAAGTAACTAAAGTAAACTAAACGCGCTGTCTCTAAATTAGTTAAGTCGCGAATTTTTCTAACGGCGAATGCTGCAGAGCTTAGTTTCTTTGCCAGTTTTTCTATATGGGGACCCCATTGAAGTTTATTATCCAAAGTTATGCCTAAAAAGACTGAGGTATCTTCCGGTTTTAATTCTTGATCCTTTAACCGTATAACAGTGTCCACTTGTTTAACATGAGGTATCGTAAATTTAATACATTTCGTTTTTTTCTCATTTAGTAGAAGATTATTACATTCAAACCAATTCACTATTTTTGCAAGAGCTCTATTAACATCATCAGTAACGATTTGCTGACGTTTTAGTTTAAATAAAAGAGAAGTATCGTCTGCAAACAACACTATGTTATGATTGTCCTTTATTAAGTAAGGCAAATCATTTATATAAATGAGAAACAAAAATGGGCCGAGAATTGAGCCCTGGGGTACCCCCATTTTAACAACAGATCCGGGCGATCTTTTTCCGTTGACGTCCACTCTTTGAATCCTATCACTCAAATAAGAGGTAAGAAGATCCAAAGAGGCGTTCCGGATACCGTAGTGGTGTAGTTTCCTGATCAATGTTTCGTGAAGAACGCAATCGAATGCCTTGGACAAATCGCAAAAAATGCCCAAAGCATCGCATTTGTCCTCCCATGCATCATAAATATGTCCTAAAAGTTCAACATCAGTTGTTGAACGACCCCTTGTAAAACCGAACTGTTTATTATGCAATAATTTATGTTTGTTAAAAAAACTCTGCAGTTGAACTAAAATAAGTTTTTCAAAAATTTTACTAAAAGTAGGTAGTACTGAAATAGGTCTGTAGTTAGTAGGGTCTGATGTACTACCAGATTTGAACAGTGGTATTATTTTACTATATTTCATTAGATCAGGAAACTCTCCACTGTCAATACAATCATTAAAAATAGAAGCGAGGATAGGAGCTACAATATTTATAATTGATTTAGCAACGTCTACTGAGTGACCCCATAGATCAGCGGTCTTCTTAATATTTAAGGTATTAAAAATTTTGAGTATATCTTTAGAAGTTACGTATTGAAAGTTAAAATCGGAATCGCAAGCAGGAACATTATCCTTTAGTAAAGACTCTGCAGCAGAAGGTGACGAGTTTAATGATTGTGTAGTCGATACAGGAATGTCGGCGAAAAACCTCTCAAAGGCTGTGGCAACTTGAGTATCTGAATTTAAAATATTATCACCAATAGCGAGGCTAAACTCACTATCCGTCTTGCACGACTTTCCCGTTTCGCTATTAATAATTTTCCATGTTGTTCTAATTACATTACTACTATTTTTAATTTTAGAACTCAGGTATTGAGCCTTTGCTACACAACAAACCTTTTTAAATAATTTAGAATATTTTTTAACATATGAATTAAATTCAACAGTATTAATAAAAGACCTCTCTTCATACAGCTTATAAAGTCGCTTTCTACTTCTATGAATACCAATGGTGGCCCAGTCATTGAATGAAGCTTTAGTATTAACAGAGATTGTTTTAGGAACAAATGTGGTATCAAATTGTTTGCAGTACATACTGAAAATATCATTAAATTGTTGATTCGGGTCATCATTAGTTGACAAAAGAGATAATTTATACAAAAGTTTATTCTTAAAAGTTTCCAGTCTACTTTTGGTTTTTGGATTGACTATAATGTCTTGTTTGATTTCTTTTTTGATAACATTTTCAAAAATAATAAGTTGCCCGCAATGATCAGAATCTATTAGGTTAATAATTGCTTTGTGAGTTTCTTTGACATCAGTATATATATTATCCAGACAAGTAGAACTAGTAGGGGTTATTCGAGTGGGCTCCAAAAATTTATTTTCAAGATTGTATGACCGGAATAGGCTTAAGATTTTAGTACTTAGCACAGAATTTTCTAACAAATTAATATTAAAATCACCACAAGTTATAATAGTCTTTTTTGAATTACAAACTCTGTGCAGCACTTCATCCATTACCCTCTCAAAACAGTCATACAACCCTGAGGGAGGTCTGTATACACTTAATATAATAAACTGCTCCAATTCTATACAGGCTATTTCAATTGTCCGTTCAACGGATAGGCTTACAATATCCTTACGGTCTTTAAATTTGAGCTGATTGTTTACTAGGATTAATGCGCCGCCATGTATAGCATTCACTCTGCTGAATGAACTACCAACCTGGTGATTGCTAAAATTAAACATGAACTGATGACTTTTGAGCCAGTGCTCCGTTACACAAAGAATATCTATTTTATTACAATTCAAAAAAAGCTCTATTTCTAATTCCTTGTTTAAAAATCCTTGAATGTTTTAATGCACCAGGTTGATACTATTCAAATTTCCAAAACTCGCATTGCAAGAGGTTGCCTCTATTGTCTCAAGTTCTAATTTAAATGATGATTAGATGCAGTTAATGTTATCAAATTATTAGAAGTGTTACTGAAATCAAGGTTGCATTGTTCAATAGAAGCATCTTGTTTATTTAAGTTCTGGGCTGTTATATTAAAAAAATAGGCTAAGGACACTGCTATTTGTCTTTTACAATAATTAGTAAGATAGTACTTTTCTACAAGATACCTATCTTTTGTCAAATAAAAATTGTCACCCACATAATTATTAATGTCAACTAATTGAAATAAATCATTATTACATGTCAAGTTGTGCAATGTCATATTAATATTAAATCTAAAGTTATTTTCCTCCTGTGGCAAACTGTTACTATATGGAAAAGTAAACAAAATAATTTTTCTTAAATTTAAGTTACTTAATGTTCTACAGTAATGTAGCAATTCACATTTATTTAAGTTTCCTCTATTTCCTATTAAAATTAGTAAAGTAGTGTCCTGCTTGAAATTAAATTTAATAATTTTCTTCATAATATCATTTAAAGAACATCCATGCATACAGTGGTTTATTATTTTATTTCCTGGATATTCATCTGTTATTAAATGCTATGGTACTTAACTGTAGCGTATCTATTTAATAGATATTTAAACACTGTTTTACCCTCATAAGTAGGGTTGTAACTTCGCCACAAAATGAATGCCTCAACAACCCAGTAACTGGGTAGTTCGATACTCTTTGGTAAGACTGAATCAGGCTTTCAAGATTCCGACTAACAGTCACAATTTTTAAAGATCTAGAAATGATAGCCAAGACCAACATTTTTACGTAGTTTCCGAGGCACTGAGGAAACTCGCTACGAAAGATAAAACTATGTAGATGACGTTGAGCTATTACTACTACGTATAGAGACGACACCACGCATCACCACTGTGTCCCATCAGGGAAGAGTGCGCGCGCCTAGAGCACGCTACAGAGCTGTCAAACAACTGAACGAACATAGGCGCGCTCACTGATCCTGGATGGGACATAGTTGTGATACGTGGTGTCGTCTCTATACGTAGTAATAATAGCTCAATGGTAGATGATGAATATTATTGCTACCGGAGGATACCATAATTAATATTTTATCATAATAGGGATCATGGTGTATGGTATTGTGGTCGAATTTCAGTTAATAAGCCGAATTACTCACTGCCTTTGAACTAATTGACAATCGTGAAACCAGTTACATCGGTGACCACAATTATCCATTATAATACGCGATCAAATGCCATCACATAGCCAATTTGACGCATCCCGTTGTTTCCCCAAATAATAATCCAAAATGTCCATTCAATGTGAACCACAAGAATTTATTGATACCTAGACAGAACTTTACTCAATTGTTTTTGACAAACAATTGTTGCAACTGCACAATTAACGTTTGTGTTCAATTAGTATAAATTAACTTTGAGAGATATTCCCGTATGAGAAATTATTTCCAGAGCACGCTTAACTTAAATCAATGTTTGGATCATGATTGATTGATAATCACGAAGCACCTATTAATATTTCGACAAATTCCTCATTATAATTCAAATCTATTATCATCAGATCAACTACGGTAGTTTCTAGTTATCTGGTGGTATGAAATAATAAAATAGGTGCTCTAGAATTAGTTGCTCAAACGGGAATATCTCGCGTTGTACTATTTAAATGACTAGTTGATGCCAGTGGCTTCGCTTGCCTGAAGATACTAACGAAGAAGATAAAAACTATCCTATATCTTGTGTTAATCCAGGCTATAAATTATCTGGTAACAAACATCCAAATCCTATCCCTCTGCAACTAGGGCGCGGGACTCACGAATTACCGTGACTCCGGAACTTAAAGGCTTATTGAAGCACACCGTGGATTTTAGTCAGCACGAGTCTGACTGTCCCTCCCAATATGCCTCTGGGTGGGAGGACTCATTAGATGGTTTTACCACGATAAAAAAATATCTATCCCTCTAAAACTATCCTACTCTTTTACACAAAAACTGAGATATCTTTGGAAAACCATTTATTGGCAAAAAAACAGCCAAGAAAGACAGAACAGAAAAGTAACACGTCAAACACTAAGCATAAACAATATGCAGCACACTGGCCACATACATAACAAAAACTACTGAATGTTTTTGTGTCATAGAGCAACAAACATCCATCCATACTCATCCTAACAAACTTTCATATTTATATTAATTAGTAAGATAAAATTTAATCTAGTAGTTTTACTCCTGCAAATAAATTAGTGGATCTCTTGTTATCGAAACTTTGTCAACGCAGAGTGGAACAAGTTGTCTTTGATCGATGTTCATTTAGCTTCGTATGTAGTTCTGTTAATAGAAGTGAGTTAGTGTGACAAGGGTGTGGATAATCCAGTTGTAGTTCTAGTTGAAACTTTGTAACTTTAACTGGCAGTGAACAACTTCATTCCTGTTAATTCATACTGCATCGTGTTTGGTACATAGGAAATGCAATCAGTAAATCTACACTAACCACAGTTAGTTCCATTATGAAGTGGGCAAGAACAGAGGGCAAGTACCAATGTGCGCGATTTCTAGATAGGCACGGGCATACAGACAGCGACTAATCGGCAACTTGCTGTCCGATCATGAAGCATATGGCCGCAACTGTGTTCTACGCGCACCTCAAAGAGCTGTCAGTAATATTACGGGGCCACCTTAGAATGCCAAAGCCTGCCGGGGTCGCGGGACTATCAGATAACCGAACAGCGTAAAGGGCTATTGAAGGACGCCAGGATTTTAGTCAGTATAAGTCTGACAGTCCCTCCCGTCTTGCCCTGGACAGTCATTAGATGGTACCTGGAGCAACTCAATCCAATATAAGTCCAAAGCCACGTCAGAGGCCTGTGAAGCTCCCAGAGATAGCTTAACTGTCCCACATCCAGCCATAGAAAAAAAGGGTTACTAATTAGGAAAATTTATTATAAACATTATGTACTTGTGTATGATTCTAACTAACCAATAAATAGTATAACTTCATTTAATTGTAGCAGCCAGATTTAAGACGAAACCAAGAAAACCCGTGGATAAAATCAAATCAATAAAAACGCTTTAACAAATAGCTGTGTACATATAAAAACGTGCCCTACTTCGAAGCCCCTCGGACCCTTAGCACAAGAATAATAATTACATTTATCAAGCTGTCATCAAACGAGAAAACGTGACATTGAGACCTTAAAATTCCGCCATTTTGGATCCCCCCCTCGCGAAGACCAAGCGTCAGCAAAATTATCTTCTGTCAACGAACTGACAAGATATTGTAACGATGTTGTTCCAGGAAAATCTGGCAAATTACGTATCGCTAACAAAATAAAAATGGTTCTGTAGTCGGGATTAGTGTTTACGTTCATGCATTGGTTTTATCGACAGAAAAAATAAGTTTTTAAAACATAAATAGTGTAATTTTTCTTAAATTCATCAAAGTCAAAAAAATAGGTAATTTTTTATTTCATTTATTTAATGCATTTTGAAATCGTATAAATGTTATCCATAGCATAGTTTCTTGACCACTCCTCATTTTAACCGACTTCAAAAAAAGGAGGAGTTTCTCAATTCGGTCGGTATGTTTTTTTTTTTTTTATGTATGTACATCGATTACTCCGAGGTTTCTAGTCCGATTAGTGTGATTCTTTTTTTGTTCGATGCAGGATACTTGCAGTTTGGTCCCATAAAAATTTCATCAAATTTGGTTCAGTACTTTTTATTTTGTGAGCATTTTTATTAATTTCGCCTACTTGGACGACATGATGATCTTTACTTTTTTGCGTGTTTGTTACGCGATTACTTCGCCAATTGTGGACCGATTTTCAAAATTGTTTTGTTGTTGTACTAGGGATCGTTCACCTTAGGGAATACTGCAAGTTTCATCGAACTCTGTTCAGCATTTTTTGAGATAGGGAATTTTATTGGAATTTTCTTTTATGTACACAACAGGGGCGATGTTAATACCGGTGCTACGGATTACAAAATTCTAGTGCACATGTAAGAAAATGATGTATTTGCCAAGAATTTGGGTTGAATATTTAAACTAAAAAGAGTAAAATAAAAAACTTTTTTAAAAAAAAAATTAACCGCCTTCAAAACAACCAAAAAAAAGGGTAAAATAACCTACAAAATAACTTTTCTTTCGGAAGTCGGTGGCAAAAAGACATCGAAATAATAAAACAAAGCCACCGACTTCCGAAAGAAAAGTTATTTTGTAGGTTGTTTTTGAAGGCGGTTAAATTTTTTTTGAAAAAAGTTTTTCTTTTTTTTTTCTTCATTAATTCATTACACCATTGTCAAGGGATTCATAAAATACAATGACATACATGTCATCTTCCTCACAACGTCATCGATATAATGCTAATATGTCTCCAAACAGCTGTAAATGAGACATACGGGCTGCAAACCGACTGGAATTTTTCGGGATTCTGTTTTCCAATTTGCCTTAAGATCCCAAAAAACTGAGTGTAGCTAAAAACAAAGATTTTGACGGTAAAGCTGGACTGCATTCTATGATAATGCAAAACTTAAAAGTAATATCAAAGTTGGTGTGAATCTCAAGTACTAAGACAAGATTCAGACTAAAACTATGGCTGGAGAAGATGTTCAACTTACGGCAAAATAGTTGCATTTCAACATTTTACCTAGAGTAGATTCAGGTAAGATGTTTAGACTTTGTCTTCATCTCGTCACTGGCACTCGCACTATTTTTTTTTCAACCAAATCGCAACTGCACCGCTACCATAACACAACTTTTCGACCGTTTCGTATCGCGCTAAAATTTTGACAGCAAGTTGAGACGCACCGCGATCGTAGCTGGAACGTAACCGCTGTCAAACGTAAAGTTGATAGGCCGCTACTTTTTTAGGATCGTTACTGCATCGTTGGAGTGTTTTGTCTTTGTTGTGAAGTGATTCTGAGTGAAAATCTTAAAAAAAATAACAACATTACCATGTACGCTTACATAGGTTTATTGGAGAAATCTCATGAATACGATGTAGTCTAAACCAAAAGGAAAAACTTAAAAGCTAGACTTAGTTACGCAACGTTCCAACTTTGGTTAGCGTTTGAACTTATAACGCAATACCAAAATCAGAAAAGCTGAATCGAAACCTAACCACTGTCGCAATCGAACCATAACGTTATCGTATACGTTTGCAGACGTTTCAAATTAGCGCGATTGGCCTTCTGATGTTGTTGGTTTGGTGAGGTGTGATTTGCGCACTAAAACAACATTCAGTTTATTCTCAATATAAACTAACTATCGAAATGCATTTAATTCAAGTTGTTTTTATAGCTCCACAGGCAAATTCCTATTTTTTAATTTCTCAATATTTTTCTCTTTGCCACTATATTGGATTTTACCATTAGCGATTCTCTGTATGTTTTTTTTTTTTTTTAATGAAAGGCTTAGGCTATGTTACATTTGCCTTTATTCCTTCCTCCTTCATAATATTCGTTTGCCACAGGCGACAACTTTTTTCAAAGTTGATTTGTGTTAAAAGTCGTTTTTTCAATCACATTAGTCATAGTCAAGTAATATGTAACTTCAGCAATCTACTTACTCTTTAAATCAAATACTTCATGTAGAGCCGTTTGTCAGAAGTCTGAATGCCAGCTAAAACAAATGTAGTGACGTCCACCAAAAAGAACGTCGCCTCTCCGGTGCTCTATTTAAACTTTATGTTCCTTAAGTTAAGGATCAATTCAGCTTTACGAGTAAGTTGTAGCTATTTTGAAACTATTTCTATCGGGTTAAACTATGGACTTTCTGGGTAAATAAGTGGTGATTTTGTATGATCGATAAGTATATACGTAGTGGTCGTCTTTTTTAAAGGTATGTACTGTTTCTTTACTGCTTTCTCACGGTGCGTGATGTATAAAGCGTGATGAGAGGAATCTGATGCGACGCGCCGAGCCATTGTCTACACACGGCTTAGGCGTGACACAACGACGATATATTACTAGACTCCTAATACCAGGCGACCGATGTCTGTCAACACATTAGGCAAAAAGTCTTATATCCGTCTTATTTCGACCACTTCTGTGAGCCGTAAACATACCATGAGACAGAACGGACCTTGAGTTAGCCAATCACAACGCAGTACCCCGTCCCCCTCGCTTACGTAGAACCTCAGCGAGTTGACAGAATTGTTTTTGTCCCTTAGATCGTGCATGCGGAGTCTAGTAATATATCTTCGTTGGCGTGGCACGACTCTTAAAATTACGCGCCGTGTGAAGCGAGTACTTTAGGTTGTCATCAAGCTTTTTGGTATTGTAAGTTTTATTAATAGTTACCAAGTTATATCAGTTACATTATAACCAGTTGCTACGAAAATAAGAGTTCTGTGTACATTTTAGTCATAATTTAAACAACTTTTTCCAACTAAACCAACTTTTCATAACCCTAAAATATCATTAACTATCTTTAAGAAAATTCATTTCTCACAACTTACTCTTCATATATCTTACCTCGATTAAGCAGTCTTCCAAGTCAGTGTAATTTCAAGCAAAACTAAATCTAAAGTCCGCTTTACACATTGGGCCAACGCATTGGCCCAGCGTATTGGGCCAGCGTATCAGACCTACTTGGCGGTATGTTGGTAGTTGGCGGGAATACTGGCCGGCCAACCGAAAGTTGTCGGTTTTTCGTGCACCAATCAAAGGATCTTGGCGTGCTTCGCAAACAATGTTCACACGTTGGCCCAATGTGTATACAGCGACATTTGGAATTCATTATTTTGGCCCAACATGCTGGCTCAATGCCTTGGCCCAATGTGTATAGCGGCCTTAATGCTTAACATTTGATGTTACAGTAAATCCTTCATAGGATAACCTGCTGATTAGTATTCTGTTGGCGCGCTGTACAAATGTGCGTCATGTTTGCACGAAATTGAGCGATCGTACGCTGACGTTTTAACTTGATTCTATTATTTCATAACGTAGACTGTTGGATTTGAGTTAAGCTGAAGCTGTTTAAGTGCTTTGAAGCATTTTTATTATGGGTTTTCTGAAACATCGAACTTAGTAGTTATGTTTAGGCCTCATGTTATAGGGGCGAGTCTCACTTTGCCATTTCTCGGGTTTAAGTCTGGGCTTCGTGCAGGCTACAGTACCGTCAGCACGAGTTTTCAGTATTTGAGACGTAAAGTAAACTGGAACTTTGACGACTTCAAATTGACAATATTCAAGGGAAAAATTGGTTCCTTCTTCGCACACCAGAGGCGCTGTTCCATATTTTCATACAAGAAACGCTGTAAATACTGGAAAAACTCTGTAAAGTAAAATAGTGAAAACTCGTGCTAGGGGTACTGATGTATTTTTGACGGTAAAAAAATGTAAAAATGGTAAAAACTGTTTGCCGAATCTGTGAATCGAACTCATCGTCATCATCTATAGCTAATTTTTAACTCATGCCCCTTACTAATTTTACGTTTTACGCCTTTTAATGGGCCAAAGCCTGCCAGTGTCGCGGGACTATCTGGTAACCCTTCGCACGCAAAATACGCGCATCTGACGTGGCGTTGCGGATACCAGCCCGTCATACAATACAATACAATACAACCGTGGCCCGGGCCGTAAAATGCAGTAAACTTTATTGTACACCAAAAATTTTAAAACGACTTCTTTACAATATTGCTATAACTATGGTTACAATGGCGGTCTAATCGCTTAAAGCTATATCTTCCAGACAACCATCCAGCGACATCTTCCATGACATCTTAGTTAGTTTAAGTCTGACAGTCCCTTCCGTCCTGCCCTGAGTGGAAGAAGGAAAAAAAATGCGATATACATCAGAAAGTGCCTGGTCTTTGAGCAAAAGTACAGGTTCCGTGCTTAGAGAGTACCCCAGGCCCGTGGTAATTATTTCAGACATTTTCGCGACCCTGAAACTGGCTGGGTTAAAAACCTGACAAAGCAAAATGTAACTTTTTCAATGTCATCGAAATTCAATCTAAAAGCCACACTGTTAGCTAACCTGAGATTATAATGGACTGAAATTAATAATCTGCCGCCAACACGTAGTGAGAAAGCGTTTCTTCGTGCATGAGAATAATGCTTTTACCCTTTTGTTTAAGTAAAAGAGCTAAGTATTTTTAGGGATCCGCAGTAAAATGACAAAAATGTAAGCCTTTTCCAGTTATCACACGACATTGTCTTTGCACTCTGTTAATTACATCTTTAGTTGTGATACTGGCCCTCTTTTTGTAGGAAACCAACATCGTTATTACGAAAACAATTTTCAAGAATAATTTTAATACCTACTCAACCCAACCCATATGTATAAGTATACTATAACATCTCTTATTTTAAGTCGGTTAGTAAAGAGTTAGTGAATTAAAGCTCGTAAACTCGGGCTGAATGATATTTCTCTTGTAATAATAAATTATGTATCACGAATACTTACTTATTTCCCTTTGATTTTTTTGTAAGTAAGTAAACATGCACATACATTATATCGGGTGTTGTTGGATTTCTTAATGACCTAGCTATTTAAGTATCTACTGTATACTCGTAATATACATCGGCGTGTGTGAATGACCAGATGTAAGAATGTCATCATCATCATCAGCCTATAATGTTCCCACTGCTGGGTCACAGGCATCTCTGAGAGAGGGAGTGGCCCATAATCCACCACGCGGGCCTAGTGCGGATTGATAGATGTCACATAACTTCGAATTTTTGGTTCTAGAACATGCCGTTTTCCTCACGATGTTTTTCTTTCACCATTTTGAGAGCAGTGGTGATGAAATAAATTACACAAAGTAATGCGGCTGGCGGCCTGGCGGGGT
The DNA here is from genome assembly GCA_028554685.1 of Agrotis ipsilon. Classification (NCBI taxonomy): domain Eukaryota; kingdom Metazoa; phylum Arthropoda; class Insecta; order Lepidoptera; family Noctuidae; genus Agrotis; species Agrotis ipsilon. The sequence goes on from CM052971.1 coordinate 1,880,621, forward strand.
TCGATCCCAGGACCTACAACTCGTAAGTCGGGACCAATACCACTGGGCCACCACTGCTCTTAAGAAGACACTCACACTCTCACTCTCACTGCTGTAAGAATGTGGATGAGGCGTAAGGAGTGTGTAAATATTGCACATGTGGCATAATTGCGCCTTGTAGTTACTACCTACCGCCGTTGGAAGAAGGCTTGAATTCACGAATGTGTGTGTTGAAAGATGGATGGATTGTGGGGATGATGATATGAATTAAAAAGGAGTAAATGATTCTGTGACGTCTGATAGGGGAGAATGGAAGAAAAAAACGTGTTGCGCCGACCCCAAGTAAAATGGGATGAGGGCAGGAAGATGATGATGTGGGTGTTTGTGTGTGTGTGTTATATATTACTAAATGGTAAGATACTGCTAATCTACCACACGCTGAGCCGATATTTCAATACCAAGTCAATGATCTCGTTAGTATTCAATATAGGGGTCTATTTGAACTAAATTAAGTATCGCAGACTCCATGGCGCCTCTCTATGAACTACTTCATTTGAATTCTTGCCAGTTTCACTCCAAAAGGATTGCCAAGATATGAGACGTCATTTGTTTCAATAGAATTGCGGTTCTTGTATGTTTGTGTTTTATCGAGATTGAGTATGAATGTGTATTTTTGTAGATCATGAAACTTTAGATTTATAACGCGTAACTTCAGATGTATAACTGCTGTTCATAAGTTTTATTGAATTTTGTGCATATGTATTACTTTGTTGAGAGTGTGAGTCAAAAGAGAACGAGTTAGCCATTAAAAAAAAAACTATGTTCTTTTTTTAAAACAATCTTTTATCAAATATAGCTCTCAAAGAAAAACATCGTGACAAAACGTCCTAAACCCAAATTAAACAATTAAACAACACGAGACATGTGACACCTACCAACCCGCACGGTATCCATATGGTGGATTATGGCCCACACTCTCTCACAGAGAGGAGGCCAGTGACCCAGCAGTCAATTGGGAACGTTATAGGCTGATGTTGATGATGATTGGTAACGCCATGAGAGGACTTCCTAAGAAGACCTATACTGACCATCAGGTCAGTATTTACACAACATCATGGTCATGTTCGTTAAAATTTAAACTCACACAAAAGACGGTTAAGGGAAGGTTTCAGAAAATACCTACGTCGAGCGTATCATCGAATGTTCTTTGACGATTTCTTTGAATGGATGCGACAAATTTAAATATATACATTATATACGTGTTGTCAAGAAAAAATATAAAATATCAAATGTAAAATTAATAAATAATTGGTCAGTGTTACGCTATGAACGGCAACGTTTAATAACATGAGTGCTCGATGATTATTGAGCACTGCGATGAGTGGGAATACCGATAATTCGTACTTAAATAAAGCTAATAACATCAATGGACCTTTTGAAAACGAAAATCGCATGATTTTTTTTATCGATTTAGACTGTTGAAAAAACAGTTTATAATTACTATGTTACTGTAACTGAAGCTCCCATTTCATTTTGTCGCATTTATTCAAAGTCACCCTGTATTATGTATAGATGTTCCGTCAGATATGAATCATCCCTAATAGGTAAATTTCTTAATTATGGGATTATTTCTTAACGATGTTTTCCTTCAACTCTTTAAGAAAAATGATGAAATAAATTACACAAAGTATTGCACTTGTCTAGGTTCAAACTCATGACCTACATCTTACAGCTTACAGCAACTCTTCACAAAAGCTACATTAGTGTGGAAAATAACGAAGTAACAACACAATAGCGTAGCTACGTTACTGTTATTTTCTAAAGTCCAACTGTTGAAGTAGAGTTGTCAAACGCAGTGCACTTTCTATAAATGAGTTCCAATTTGAAGAACGAATCGCAGTCGGTACAGGATACACTGATGTACGAATAGAAACCCTTACTAGTTTCTAGAGTTTTAAAAGAAGTTGTGTGGCGTGTACTTTGTTCTTATTGTGATGCATCGGACTTTTTGTCACCTTTGTAGTGATAACTTAGTGCTGTATTCTCGTGTTGTATCGAATCTTTTTCTGTGAATTTTCAGTTACAAGTAAACATAATTGAATGAGTTTCCTGTACCAATTATACTAACAAATCAGGTACTACTTTGTTGAAATCCGTGAGTCGTGACAAACAATATTCATCTAAAACATATTTTCTTGTAACTCAAAAAAAAAAACAGTTCTGCTTGCTTAAATAACGGTCGCACTTATGAGAGTAAATTATCGCGGTGTTAAACGTTTTTACATACATTCAAAGTCAGTAAATTTCCTCTTAGTGTGAGCTCGCGTCGCCGGATTAACGTATTACCGTGACTGCGGAACGTAAAAGGCTAATGAAGGACACCGTGGATTTTAGTCAGTACGAGTCTGACAGTCCCTCCTGCCCTGCCCTTGGTGGGAGGACTCATTTGACGATTTTACCACGCTAAAAAAATGTGATACCTGCTGTAGGTTTTTCTTGTAAAATTTTCTTGAAAATTATAATAATTCAGATTATAAATACTCAGAAATCACAAACTGAAGTTATATTTTTAAACGCAATAACGCCTGCGTCGCGTCTTCGCAAAGATATTATTAAGGAACGAAAAAAGGCTGCAGGGTTCGAACTTGCGTCAAAAACTGGTTCTTACAAAAAAAATAAAAATAACCACATGCTACGTAAAAGTTTATTACAGATAATTCCCTCACTTAAACGTCGATAAAATATGGACTTTACCAGCTTCAAGCTAGAGTCATAAATTAGCATGAACTAAATTGCAATGGTCCATAAAAAGTGGAAGGTGAATTTTTTAACGACCACCAACCAGTAACCAGACTGCGACTTGATTATTTACGACACCATAATTTTGTGCATAAATATAAAAATAATTATCGTTATAGGTTAAAGATTAGCTTGGAAATAATCTGCAAGCTGTGCGGGAACGGTTTTAGTCGTGGTAAAATGATTAGTTTAAACGCTTCAAAGGTTGGTAGCGTATTGGGTGAGGTTTTTTCATTTTGGTAAGACTTACTTCATCTTTAAGTGGTAAAATAATTATAATATTCCACAACTACATACAACGCCATCTAGTCCCAATCTAAGCAGAGCTTGTATTAAGGGTTGGGTAAAAGACAACTGATAAACATACTAACATATTTCTAAATACATACATATTATAGATAAATTACACCCACCACAGAACAAATTGATCCTGCTCATCACACAATCATTTTTGTCCTGGGTCGGAATCGAACCCCCGGCATAGCAGTCAAGGTCAATAACCACTAGAACAACAGGCCAGTCATTAATGTTCAATTTAGCTCTTCTCGCGAACTGTCTTATCAGGTAACCGTGAGCCTAGAACGTAATGGGCTATTGAAGTATCGCCGTGACCCTGAAACGTAAAGGGATATTGTAAAATCACCGTGGATTGTAGTCAGTACAAGTCTGACAGTCCCTCTAGATAGGAGGACTCATTTTGATGATTTTACCACGGTAAAAAAATTATTGTTTTGTTACCGATGCTGCATCTGGTTAAACTAGAAGCTGATCTGGATATAGTTGGAGAAAAGCTAGGCAGATAATGATGACGAGATATGTAGAGCGTCAACTAGACAAAGTATTATTATAATTATCTAGACATAGTACATTTCTCTTAACTGCCAAGTTATTTTAATTCCAAACGAATAACTCCTAAGTTCTTTAAAAACAAATTGGGTCAGCATTAAACTTTCAATTCTCCTAGTATTTATACAAACGACCTAATTAAATAACGAGGCCATTATTCACAAATTATATTCATCGAACATTTACTTTGTAAAATATTATCTCTATTTCTTTAACAAATCATTCCCTAATTAATCAAATTAATTTCCGGCTCACAAACGTTTCTTGTTCACGCCTCTTTAATTCCTGGAGAGTAGCCAAATGAATAAGTTAGTGGAAATCTTATTAGAACGGGTATTATAGACAGCTTTACGATTCGTCAAAGAGTATTAAGAAAATTAACTTGAATGGGTTTGTCAAAAGCGGGCGATTATTTGTACTCCACAGACTTTTCCCCGAAGGCGAGTAAAGGGCAACTCGCTGTCCGACCATGGGCCATGCCCGATTCCACGCGCGCCTGTATGAGCGTCAGCATAATGACGGGGCCCCCTCTCAGATGGCCATAGCCTGGTGGGGTCGCGGGACTTATTCCATCACCGTGACTCCGGAACATAAAGGGCTATTGAAGAACACCGTGAATTTTAGTCAGTACAAGTCGGACTGTCTCTCCCGCCCTGCCCAGGGTGGGAGGGCTCATTTGATGATTTTACAACGCAAAAAAGGGGTTTCGCAGAGGTGCACTGATAGAAGTTGGTGGGAAATTGGAACTGGTGATAATGGATGTCCATTATCACCAGTAATGTATAAGACCCACGTCATTATTTTATGCGATCTCAGTGTCGTTGTAGACTTCAGTGTGCTACTATGCGATTTCTGAAGACAACATTTACAAAAACGTTTTTTGACAAAAATAAAAAAGTAACACTATTTTTCACAAAATTTTCTAAGACGTAATTTTAAGACAATGGGCAAAGGGCAGGCCATATTGCTCGCATAGCGGATGGCAGATGGGGTCGAAAAGTGCTAGAGTGGAGACCACGGACGGACTATCAAGCGCAGCGTAGGACGTCCACCAATAAGGTGGACAGACGACCTTATGAAGGTCGCCGGAAGACGCTGCATGCAGGTCGCTTCCAACCGTGGCGATCAAAGGGGGAGGCCTATGTTCAGCAGTGGACGTCCTATGGCTGAGATGATGATGATGAATTTTAAGACCGATAAAATTGGTTAAAGCATTTCCAAAAATGGTACTTAAAGGTGTGTGATGCCGTACAGCGACGTAACTGACTTGTAAAACATAACACACTACGATAAAGTTAAACTTCCATCTACACTCTTGCACACCTTTTAAAACATCCAAAATAGTACTCAACAGTTTGCATCTTTTATTAGTTACGTAAGATGTTCACAAATTCAGAGGGGAAGCAAGTAGATACTGTAATATTCAGTAAGACAAACATAGAAAATATTAAACAAGCCTCTGCAAATGTGTTTAAGGTCTTTGTAAATGTTTCGTAAAAGAAAGGAGATTTTGTCAAAATTAGAACACGTATTTTATTAATGTGCTCGCATTTAATATTTAGTTAAGCATGTACGTGTACGCTTTATGGCGCCTTTGTGTATTTCATAAAAACTTTGAAGTTTTGATCGTGTATTGAAACGACTAAACCGATTTTAATGAAACTTCGTACGAATAAGCAGTGCGGCTGAAACGGCCAATTAGCAATATTCCTAATGATTCTTTTTGTGAATTTCCAGCAAACGTCATTGGCTATTCTTTCATTAATCATTCTTGAAGTGAATCATAAGGAGTAATGCCAACTGACCGGTATAGACCCGAAGGACACAGTCTTAAAGAGCTGTTGGAGGACATTCCCTAAATGTCAAAAAATAAAAATGTGCAGAAAATCTTTATGCTTTTCAAGTATATTTTCGACAACTGCTCGAAAGTCTGAGAATCGGTCTTAATAATGGATCTCGTATTACTCAGTACTATCATTTGTATTATGCAGAAACTCTATAAAATATTGGTATTTACCTGCATGCCATTTTATTCGAAGCCGTCTATGACTTACTTGGAAAAAGTTAGATGATACCTATTCATAGGTATTAAAAATAAAATTCCGATAATATCAAAGCTATAAAAAATGCCTTCACATTTATCGACTAAATGATCCAACGATGAAATGAAAAACCATTGAAATAGTACTAGAAAAAACAGCTAAAAAACTTCACACGGAAAATGAAGAGAATTTTAAGCATTACATTTTGCATAGCGGCCATTTTACTTTTTGGACTCATACCTCACCTCATACCGGAACTGAAAATTCAGTTTTGGTTTTTTTGGATTTCATTTTTGACTTTTAAAAATTGTTTGACGGTCTTTCAGGCACGTTTGACGAAAGATTAATGTTTGGAATCGTAATAAAATGCTAGATATTCATATCAGTTGCCTTTATACACATTGCTTACTACAACTTGCTGGTCTTTACTCAGTGGAACGCAAAGCTAACAGGTTCATTGACGACATAAAAATTTGTGAATGCCAAGCTCCATAGCTTGATTCATCGCTGCAAGGTTACCTGCCTGTCGGTCTTCTACAGATTGTACTTCGAGGAGTGTGCCCAAGAACTCCACGACCACATCCAACCAGCCCCCTTCTATGATTGCACATCTTGACGCACGGCAAATAATCCTCTTTAACACTTTTATAATGCGAACAGCGAAGGAGTGGAACTCTCTGCCTGCGTCTGTGTTTCCGAACGCATATAACCCTAATTTCTTCAAAGTTAGAAAGTTAGAGTGAAACGGCTTTTTATAGGGTAAGCTCACATGGTAGTCAAGTACGAAAATCAGTCTCATGTAGGTACACATCCAAAAAGTTTTAATCTATATATATAAAAATGAAACCCGTTTTCCGTTGTCACGACATAACATGAAAACGGCTTGACCGATTCGGATAATTATTTTTTTGTTGTGTTTGTAACCACCGGGACCGGGTTTTAGACCAGGTCTTCCACCCGTGCGAAGCCGGGACGGGCCGCTAGTAAATGATATAAATGAATGTGTGCCTGACTAATACTCTTCGGGGATTATACCTTATAAATGTGTATTTACATTGTAATGTTAGTTGAATAAATACAGCACGCTGGTTTCCACAGAACAATAATTATTTAATATCTAATATTAATGAAATTGTTAAATAGTCTATAATAATACTGAAATTAAAACGTACTACTCACAATCCAAACACGGATATATTTATCGGTATTTGTATAATACTACGTTTATTATAAATCGTAACGGAATAATGAACAGAGTTAACAAGGGATTTTCTATTAATATTGATATTAAATTGAGCTGTAATTAAATCAGGCACACAGTTGCGACATGTATTCATACACTTGCCATTTTCTCATGTCAAGAACAAGGGTCAGAGGCATGGCACGTGGCAGTGGTATGGGGTGACGTAAACATAAAGTAAATGTTTAATGTCTAATTCTGTATCTACATTTAGAGCAAATAAAATTCTGAGTCTGATAAATACGCCGCGATTAATTAATTGTAAACACAAGTATTTTTGGGGATCAGCAATTACTTGGTATTTTTCATCATCATTCCTTTTTTCCTATTTTACCTATTTTACTTGGGGTCAGCAGAGCATGCCCATTCTCCTACTACACATACATCGATTATAAAATAGATGTTTGTAATAGATAGTCTCTCTATCGTGGAAGGCTATGTAACATTACGTTAAATAACGTTATGCTATAGGCTGTGTGTGGGCAGACAATCTCACGAAGACCACAGGATCACGGATCCAAACCGCTTTCAACCGGTTCTATTGAAAGTCTATAGAGGAGGCCAATGTTCAGCGATGGGGGCCAAAGCCCGCCGGGACTAACGAATTACTGTGACCCCATAACGTAAAGGGCTATTGAAGGACACCGTGGATTTTAGTAAGGACGAGTCTGACAGTCCCTCCCGCCGCAGTCCTCCCCACTCATTTGATGTCAAGTGAGTTCAGCAGTGGACATCTTACGGCTGATATTATGATGATTATATTCTGTATAACATTACGCTACAACCAATAGGAGCCGAGCAGTGGCTGAGACGGCGTTGATCAGCTATGTTAAAATAACAGCATGTTTTTAAAAGTGTAATTTGTTTCTCAGGAAATCAACTACGACTCCCCCCGCGGCGGGGTGTCAGTGATCACCGAGAAGGGGGAGACTACCACATCACACCTGCTGGTACAGAGGGCCAAAGCCCCCGACTCTGGCAGATACACCTGCGCCCCAGCTAATGCTAACCCAAGATCTGTACTCGTCCATGTTCTTAGCGGTAAGTTGTCTGATTTATTCATTTTTTAATATAGTAATGAGGTGAATACAGTAAGAGGTGCTTTTAAAGTGTTTGAAATTGAGAATACTCGTTTCATTTAAAATTTTCTTAATATTATAAATTTATTTATTTGTATAAGAGATAATTCTTGTGTTTTTAACAAATGTGTTGGAGCGAAATGATTAACGTGACTCACTCGTATAGTCCGGCTCAACTAAGAAGATCAGCGTCTATGGTCAAAATTCACTTCAAACTAACGTTTAGCAATAAAATGCTCTGCGATTCTCTAGAGACTTATTTTCAAATGATAATTATTTATTTAAAAGCTTACAACTGCTTAAAAGGGGTCCATGATGTCACTCTTTGGCGTTATCAACTGACTTGTTTACTTATTTATACTTCATGTACAAATCAATGGTACATAGGCGGACTTAATACCACAAGACATTCTCTACCAGTCAACCTTTTTAGTTGAAACTGACCTTCTTAGTTGAAACGCATTATACTAGTGCATTTTGCTAACGAAAGCTAAACAGTATGTAGGACAGTATCAATAAAATGTTTGGGATTTACATAAGCTAACGAAAAGCGATTATCGAAACATTGCTCTTAATATAAAAAATAAATTTAAAATTTAAACTGCCCCAAATTAAACGTTATTTATTGCTTCTTTCCAATAATGAGAAGTTGGAAAAAGTTTCAATTTTACTAACAATAATATTGTGTTACTTTCAGTTGCCGTGAAAAACTAACAGTATTTTGTTAAAGCTTACAACCCAATGCTAACTAAAAGTTATTAGGAAAATAAACAGAACCAGACCAGTGGTATTTATTAAGACAAAAAAGTATCATCTCTACTTTTACAAGATGTCTGATGTCTTTCAGGCGTTTTGAAAATGCCACGTATTTTTTTTTCTCAATCACACATAAATAAACTTCATGAAAAATGAAATCAAATCAAAATAAATGGTCTTCAGCCTTTTCTTTTTTTTAAATGTCGCTGAACACGCATTTTACCTGTTTGTTGTCTTTCTTTTTATATAATTTTATTTTCCGTTTGTTGTTTTCCTTCCCTGTGTATGTTTATCATCGTCTTTCAGAATGTTTGATATATTGGTTTTATGATAACTTATGTCAGTTTTACACATTTTCACTAAAAGACCACTATGTCTACACCCTCTCGATTACCCTAACTAGCTTGCCGAATCTAAACACAAACCAAGTGCGGGCATGCGGACTATGAGTATTGGATGACTCGCCGTCTGATCATGGACACCCTTAAAGGGCCAAAACCTGCCTAGGTCGCGGGACTGTCTCAACTGGTAACCTTGACCTTGAAACGTAAAGGGGAACAATCAATATGGATTTTAGTCCGTACCAGTATAACAGTCCCACTCTGGGCGCGGACTTATTCTTGATGACGTTACCACACTAAAAAAAAATGATTTGGTTCCCGTTTGCTCCATAATTCCTCCAGATTTTCGACAGCTTGTAGAACCCAAACACTAATTAACCTCTTCTTCAACAGGTGAACACCCAGCTGCCATGCAGCATGGTGGACAGCTTCGTCTCCAGTATCCTCTCTCAGCCGCGCTGCTCAGCGTCATCGTCACCCTCATGGGCTGCTAGTATCTATAGCTCCACAGTTTTGTATTATATACCTTGGATAAGAACCATGGCTGTATTAAAGCCATCTCTAATCAGATTTGGGAAGTAAATGGAGTTTCTAAAGTCTGTTCCGTTCTTGGATTTTTAGGAGCAATACTCAACCAACCATGATGTCTTAAAGCGTCAGTAGTTAGGCTGTGGGAAAAAGACAGAGCTATACAAGTCTTCTAGTGACATCTCGTCCCCCCAGTTCAATAACATGCATTGTACTACTAATTGAATGGGATTTGAAGGTGAAACAGATATTTGCTCCATGGGAAATTCTGGTATTCAGCTGCATTTTGTTTGGACTAGGAGCCTATTTAGATATTTGAAACAAGGTTTAGCAAATGAATACTATCTGATGATGATGTGGCACAGTTAACCACTTTTTGTAGCCGCTCAACTAGCTGTTCGGCCACTAAATAATATTTGAGTTCCAGTCAAATCATATGCAGCAAAATATGAATCAGTTACTACAATGACAACAATTTCACTTTCAATATCTGACTCAAGAATGGATATTTCGATTGAATTTTTCAATCCATTTTACGAAGTTTTTTGAGACTCCATTTACTTTCTCCTTCGTGTTACCTATAGTATCAGGTCGTTTACTGTCACATCGAATTTTAGAAAAAAATACGTATTTATTGGCAAGAATGGTACTTATAGTATTATCTCTACGATTCGTACCAATACGACAGTCTCTTTCTAAACCTTGATGTCATCCCAATTATGTTGGTTCTGTACTTTTCCTTCCCGAAGAAAGACTCGTAGGATCCTTTAGTCATCTTTACTTACATTGGATACTAGTATAACTTGAACATTTTGTATAAAATACTTAAAAAGTATGATGGCTATTGTTATAATATAAATATTATTCTATGTATAATATCATTGATTGTAACAATCTTCTCATCTGTAAGTTCATGAGCTTAAGTAAGTTCGTCATCTAAACTTAATTCGAAATTGTTACATTGATACTTATGAATAACTTGACAGTTTTGTAACGTATGTTCTAGATGATGACAAAATAATAAGTATAACTGGACCTGATTTTTTTGACAAACTTTTATTTGAATAAATTCTAAACGTTCAATTGAACAAATAGAATACATGGCATGAATATTAAACAAACAAATATCAAGACCTCATCTAATTTCATGAGTCATCCACAACAATAGATACAATTATCGTATTCCAGAAATCCAATCAACCATGTACCAGCTTTCTGTAATAATAGAACCTAACCGCCGCCGCCCCGATTACGCAATACTACATCAGAATGATTATTTTTTCATAGGTCCCCGAATTCCTCCCAATAATCTCACTGTATTCTTGTCAGGTTCCCAAACGAGGTTGATTCATAAATAATCAATTGACGATGTTACCCACGTTAAAAACGTCAAACGGGAATACATATAACATGAGGCGTAATTTTCTTCTCGAGGGAGTCCGGTGACCTAAGGATTGTGCGCGAAGGATGTCAAGGGTGGCGACTGGTGAGATAAGATTGATAGAATTTGTTCTGTGGAAGTATTGGATTAGGGTCACATGGATTACATGCTATGGTTGAGATTGTTTTCTGGTTAGTTAGATACAAAATTTACACACTTTTGGTGGATGATAACAAATTCATGATAATGACTCTGTCAGACAATCGCTGTCTTCAAAACATGAGTCAACAGGTATCTTTGAGCTCATTCCAGAGATTCAGGTCTCATAATCGAGGTCAAAACAAACATGTTTTAAAATAGCAAATGATACACAAAAACCTAAGCTATTTCCAAATGCTAATATGGTAACATTACTTTCTAAATGAGAGAGTCTCTAATTACGAAATGAAACATTTGAATCAAAAGCTAACGAACCAAGTAAACCAAGAATTTGTGTCATTATTATTACATTCCCATTCAAAGTTAACACAAAAACTGGTCTGAACAAAGTCAATACCGACTATAACTACGGTTCAGAAATTGGGATTCCTCTAAGTGCGTGATTGAGCAAATTGCATGTGACGTCACAGTTGGCGTGGCGAGGGTGCGGTCCAACATTTTTCTATTAAAACTACAGTGGCAAACCGAGAGAAACACGCTTTGTTTCCGTATTAATTAACGAAAATGAGGTGTGTTTTCTGGAGTGGTAAATCAAGAGCCGGACAGGTAATTTGGCCAGATTTGTCATTCTGTCACACGAGAAATTATGAAACGTGGTATAATTATTATTATAATATGTCGCAATGTTACGTCCAATATTGAATTTAGTGTTTCCTTGTATGTATACGATTTCAACGAATGTTAATAATGTAATGAATCAATTAAAAAAAACTATAGCAACTACATAAACATTAAATAAATGAAAGCCAAGAAACTTCTTAGTTATAAAATTAGCCACCAATCAAAAGGAAAACACCTTAAACGAAAGCAATAATACTAATTTGTCGATTGCCAAATATAGATCCGATAATCGAATCGACAAGATGATGGAAACTATTGGAAGTTTACGAGTTCCCAAATTATACTTGTTTCTTGTTTGTTATAAAAATATTTTCGTCCATGACCCTAGGATACAGTAACTTTAGGAGGTCGGAATGTATACCATTGTAACATAATTACCAAAACAGAAAGTACCCATTGTACATCTCATGGTAACCCGTTTCCTAGATTTCATAGAATTCAGCTACGGAGAGGTAAAACATTGAGAGATGGACAAATTGAAATAGTCCACATTAATAATATTATCATTATGGATGGATGACAAAAACAAGGAAATATAAAAGTACCACGGTATTTTTGGACATAAAAATATCAGCATGACTATTGTAAATAACAAGCGAGTACCGCTAGCAACAAACATAAGTTGTTTGTTTTATTAAGCTCACTGTAGTAAATTGATATCTTTACTGATACGGGACCATTGTTTGTATTTTCTCCTTCTTCAACAATTCTTTTAGCCACCAAATACTAAGTCCAAGTGTTTTTCCAAATCCTTTTATATGAACATTTGTTGTTGTGACCATAATGTGCAGTTTTGTTCTTAGCTTTGTACTTCATGTGTCATCCTTACTAAACTTTTCCCAGATTTTTATTCTCTTAACTTTTATTTGTAAGACTCTATTTCGTTTAGTGAGCTCCTCTTCTTATAACTTCAACTGGCCGTTTAAAGTTTTATCATATCAAAGTTTTATTACTTTCCTAACGGCCCAAGCAACAAAACATGTTTGTCGAATAACTATTTTATATTGTTTCAAGGTTTATCTTTACGATTGTTGTTGAAATTGGTAATTGACCCTTTGGACACACTCCCAATGCCCGAAGCTTCTAAACTTTAGTTTAAATTAGTCGAATTACGACACAATACAGACAGTAATAACAATTCTGGAGAACAATAATGTTATTGTAAACTTGAATTTATTATTGGACTTCGAAATAATATTTTATAGCAGACGATAACAATCAATATTTAAAATGACATTGAAACCACTAATTGAATCTCAAATAAATTATTAAACTAGAATGACAAAATGAAAAGAAACATCTGTCATTCCCAGTCACTGTCATTAACAGTCAGTGATAAAAAGGAAAAAAATGAGAAAGCAATTCAACTAGAAAATGGTCTTATAGAAATAATTTATTCAAGAGTTTCTCTCGGAGACACGTTGTTCCAAGACAAGTCACTTCAAAGCGTACATCTTATTTTATCACAGAAGGGTGAAACAGGCTTGTAATAAATTATTTGTTAAACAACCCTTGACGTTTAGCAAGTACCTACTGATAGATTGTCCATGTTTAATTCTGACTTGGCTTTTGAGTACGTGTGCTTAACTTAGAATCAAAGTAATTCTTATTGTGTGTATCTCAGCTACTCACTTGTGTAACAACTTAACACAGAATCGGAAAGGTAATTTGTTGGGTTACAAAGTTCATTTAATTTTAGATATATGAAGGTCGCAGTCCAAATTGACCTACAGGCGTACTTCAAGGACTTGACTTCGGCCCTGCTATTTCTAAATAAAATGATGTATGTATATTGAATTTCATCAAGTAAAGTCACTGATTGAGAACGTGTGAAATTGTCCAATTAATCAGCGGCTTATGAACAATTAAATCCCTGAATTGTTATAGAAAACATATTGAAATGGTTAGGACAAAATAATTGAGTGTATCATATAACACAATGATTGGTTCACTGATATGCGTTTTCAAACGTACCTAATGTAAATAAAACTGTTATAAAAATTAAAGACATGTAAGTCCATATGAATGTAGTTATTGTTAAAAGAAGTTTGTTGCATTAATTACTTAATAAGAAATAGTACATATTACGAGTTTGTTCGGTTGAATACGCTTTTCTCAAAAACTTACTAGTTTGAATTGAAAAAACCATTTTTGTGTTGGATAATCCATTAAACAAAAAATACTATTATAATATCAACTTACAGCAATAGGACGACCAGCGAGTGAAACTGCGAGGAACAGCATAACTTAATAAGTATCGACTTCGTGAAATTGCTTTAGATTAAAAGAAATAATATTAAAAACGAATTGATTAACATCGAGAAATGAAAAATAATGCAACAATCTTCAATAAAAAACACAATTTGTAAATAAATATTGATAAAGTAGCTATAAACCGATCCGTTTCATTGTGTTACTTTCAAGCATTTAATATAACTACTAGTTTAGCACTTATGTTAAAATTTGATGAAAAAATGGATACTTATAAAAATTAATACTTTTAAAAGGTATAAAATATTAGTAATAATATTAATATAACAATTTAGCATAATAAGCCATCCCAATTGATGGCTTAGATTGTAAGATTAATTTAAGTTTTATGAATATTGTTTTTTATAGTCTATCGATGTAATACGGTTGTGTAAATACAGTATAGTATAAGAAGTTATTTAAGAAAATAAATCTATTGATCGTCGATTTTTTTGTTTTATTTAGTACTTTTCATCATAATACACAAGACTTCAAATCCTCTGAATAAATATAATATCTCAATACACAAAACGTTTTAAATCTGGCGTGGATTAGGTTCGACGTTGTGTGTATGATTGAAAAAATAGATACAACAGTACTTGTAAGGAATGGACAGGTTATGATTCTGAATAAGACGATGGCAGATAGAGCAAATGTTTGGTCGCAAGCGCAACTCGAGCAGGAGGTCTTAAGTTGTGCTTGGATAGTGTTATTGGAATTTTCCTCAATTTCTCAGTAGCAGTAGTAGTAGCAGTAACATCGTAAAGATTCGTGCCCGATTAATGCCCTAATGCTACATGGAACTTAAACACAGTCTAATCTGATTCGTGATAATAATGTTAAATTTTTAAAGCTACAATATTTCAGTAATTAACACTGATGACATGACTGTGATGACTGATGACATTTCAAGATATACACACAAATATCATTATCACTCTTCAGTCAATTGCCGACCAAGCTGGACTTAAGCATTCCCTCATGAATGCCAACCATTCAGGTGCTGGGTATTAGCCATTCATCCAAAGCTAGCTACATACCTTCTACAAATCATCTATCCATCGTGCCGCAGGGCGTCCCACGTACCTACGTTTGCCAATACGCAATCATAACAACTCAATTGAATGCCTTAAATAACTATTTAAACAAATAACTAGGCAGTATCAAAAAAGGTGCCCTAATCTCATTAGTGCGGGCTGGCCACGTATGTCGAATGCTATACAATCGCTGGGCAAAACATACATCCGACTGGGAGTCCAAAGGGAGAACTCGTCGTCGTGGCAGGCCACAACGAAGATGCCGAGATGACTTGGACCGCTTCTTGAGGAAATGGACCTCGGTCGCAGAAAGCCGTGAGAAGTGGAAAGAGTTGAGGGAGGCTTTGCCCAGCAGTGGGACACTATGGGCTGATGTAATAATATAATAGTAATAAATAATCTGATTTAAGTCAAAAGAAATCAAAGTGACGTTCATCCTGGGACGTCCATACCTCATTAGGCATACAAGGGAAACCACTCAAGGCTTCCCCGGGTCTTCTAATTACACTATATCAGGATTAGCGACCGAGTTAAAGGATGCTTATGCTTGACTAAATTTTGGAACACACTGTGTTAAGGTGGGGTTTTGATGTTGCCTTATTTTGTGAGATGTGAATCCTGCTAATGTTATAAACGTAAAAGAAGTTTGTTTGAATGGATGGATGGAACTTTGTTACACTTTCACGCAAACACTTCTGAATGCATTTGGATGAAATTTGGTAAGTACATAGATAGTTCATAACCTGGATTAACACATAGGATATGTTTTTATGAAGATTTTATGTTCCTCTGGGATGATTGTCGAGTTGTAGCATGTAAAACCGGCAACAGCAAGTAGGTACCTATATAATTTTGGAAAGATTATCTTATAAGTGTTATGATTAAAAAACTCAGATGGAAGAATTGCTTACTGTCTTTATTATTTTCATTTCACATGATTTTGATTGCTTCAACTAGCCTAGAAGCAAAGGTGAAGATTTAAGGAGGAGCAAGTTCACCCTGAAGATGTTATTCTAAGGACCGAAAAAATTGACAGCATCTTATAGTGACGCATCTCAATCTTAAAAATCTTTAATGTTTTATATAAATATATTGACTCGGCCATCGCATGGAAACACGTGTTAATTAAATTATTTAGTGCGATGACCAAGTCAATATATTTATATAAAACATTAAAGATTTTTAAGATTGAGATGCGTTACTATAAGATGCTGTCAATTATTACGTAACAACTTAATGCTTCGAGTACTGAGATTCCAGACACAATTGATTTTCAATTGTTATGGACCATGATCGTGGTCTTAGGGAGTGGACGTATTAAGACAGGAAGTCGCTTAAGTATAACATGGATAAGACTTGGTATTACATGGATCTCACAACTTTTTACCGTAGAACAACTGAGTTGCGAGACTTGGTTTTTTTGACAAGTATTGTTTTTGATGGGATCTCATTTCTTTTTGTATTTTGTAGACAGAGCCTGATGTGCTTTGTCCGTAGGTAGGTAATCCATCCTTTGCGGAATTAATTTGCATGATGGGAATTTTTTGCTCGATTTGGCAGGGGCACTACCGTGCGCCTATATTTATATGTGATTATGAAGTTATTTAAGCAGTTATGTACCTATCTAGAAAACTGGACCAAAATTGAAAAAATTTACTCGTAGTTTTTCCTTGATTCATACACCAAACACTATTTATATTACAAATTTGAAGCTTCTAGGTCTGCTAGAAGTGCCATAGAATTTTGATGATCGGTGAGTCAGTCAGTCAGTGAGTGACTGACAAAATTAAGAGACTTTGACCCGTTATAATTCTTAAACTGAAATATACCGTGTCTTTACAATGCCTGCATGGTTACTGAAAATTCAGTCTTCTAGTTTTATCCACAACGAAGTTACAGGGGGTCGAAAATGGCCTGAATTGCTTCGAGAAAAGGATGGTACGGCCGTGCCGCTTTTTTGCTCGACTTGGTGATTTAGATTAGTAAAATATAACTCTGTAGTGGATAAAGTCAGGCTGTGGATACTGAAGATTATGATGAAAATCTCTAGAATGAAAAAGAAAGCTTTGCTGATCGAAACTGAAATGGCTACTACAGGCTAACCTAGATTTTTCTCTTTTACTCCAGTTTGCTCAACATAAAACACAGTTCAGAACTACTCAAAAACATTTTAGTGACACAGAAATACAAACAAAACGCTTTTAACCCTCTCAAAGCCCCACGTTTTTAAATCCATACACAAATTACAAAAGAGACAAAAACTGACGGGTGTCTTTAATTAGTCTACAGTGTTTCCACTGCTGGGACAAAGGGCTCTTCTCTGTTAGAGTGAGTGGGTTATCTAACCTAACCTAACACGCAGGTTCATTGCGGGTTGATATATATCACTTGTCTTCTAATTTTTGGTTCTATGACACGTCGGTTCCCTCACGATGTTTTCCTTCACCACTTCGAAGGCAGTGTTGATGTAATAAATTATACAATGATCGTCCACCCACGAACTCATGGCTACATAATTACAGCCGCATAGGCCGATCTTCCGGGTTAGCATAGCAAAGCACGTAAAACCGTTGGTGCCGGCTGTCATTTGTAGCTCTTTGGCAGTCGTTACTGTTAGTCAGAAGCTCTAAAGTCTGACAACCAGTCGTACCATCGGGTATGGTATTACCCAGTTACTGGGTTTTGGAGGTCAGACAGGCATTTGCTCAATATAGAATACTGGTCTATCTGGAAGCCTACCCCAATATAGTTGGGAAAATGATGGCGCCCACCCACGAACTACAACTCGTAAGTAGCGATTGTTACGACTCGGTAAAAGAGTGTCCATGGAGTTTCTTTATTTATTTAAATCATAGTTATTTATAAGTGTGTCATTTTCTTACGACTGACTGAGCAACATTCAACAGCGTAGTGTTGGTTCTCAATTTTCTCAAAATATAGTAAAAAGAGAGCGGATATTTTATTTATCGACTTTGAAAACGATGTCGCGGCACCCAATATCCGAAGGAAACGGAAAAATGAGACAATTTGCAGTCATTTTCAAACTTCTGCTAGTTATGAATGAGCGATCGTGTTTCAATTATTTGAAATGAAGAATTTTGACAGTTAAGGGTACCCTAGTCGGTCATTCTTCCATACAAACGTAGTTTCGCGATTATTCCAATATTTGACGGTTTAAATTCTCATTAAACAATGATCTACATTCATCTCATCATTGTCTAGTCCTGTATGGAATCAAAAAAGTAAAAAAAAACATCTATTATTAGTTATGGGTGTTGAAACTTCCTTATTTTAAGCCTAATTTTAACGAATCTTTGGGGGGAAATAAATAACAAAAAAAGACAGTAAATTGTAAAATAATTTCCATACAGAAATAGATAATTTGTTCAAAATTCCAGATAACTTTAATTTGAACAGATACATTCAGTAGTTTTTTCATAATATCCAAATTCCCGAAGGTCTTTTGAAAAGTTGCAGTAGTTCATTATTCAAAGTAATCACGCATTCATGAGTCAGTCGAAGGGTGGAGTATGTCTGCATAAGTGCCCTAGCTACTTACTGCTCATCCATCCTATCGATACGTGATGTTGGATGAAATAACAAGCATTTTAATCCCGCCCGCCAACAAGTTCGTCCCGCCGACTAGCGCATCCTTAAGGAACGGAATCTTCTAGCATTGAGCTATAATTATTACAATGTATAGAGACAACACCACATACCACCACTATTTTCCATCCAGGATGAGTGCGCGCGCACAACTTCATTCAATTGTTTGACAGCTCTGTGGCGTGCTCTAGCCGCGCGCACTCGTCCTGGATGGAACACGTCGTCTCTATACGTAGTAGTAATAGCTCAATGGCTTCTAGTTGGCATTTCTAAATGATGCTCATCTAAATGGAAACGACATTTTGTTATTTCATATTAGTAATACCTACTTTGTTAATCAAAATTGTTTTCTCTCTATATTTGAACACATTCTGTTATAACATTTTCCAATTAGTTTCTATTTTTAGTTCTTTGAAATTGAACATCTGAATGGAAAAGACATTTTAGAAATTACTAAATGTTATGCTATATTTGTACGTTTATGTATATTTTCAATTACTCGAAATAATCGCGTCTATATTGTAACACATTTCTATTAAAACATTTTCCATTTAGTTTCTGTTGTTGCTTTTTTGAAATTGTACATTCTATTTTGGAATATATTTTTACATACATTTGTAAACACACGCGTTCTTCCCACTTCTAGGCAGAAACTACGAAGCAGCTGCTACGACCTTCACATACTCTTTTCGCCTCATCCACATTCATACATTTGGTCATACACGCACGCCGATTGCGAGTAGTACGCACCTGGCCTTTCTGAAGCACTTCACCAATAAGGTAGGTCCTCCTAGAGCGTCCCTATTCGGAGTTTCCACTCACCTCATCATTTCCCCCCCCTATCCCATTTTATTGGGGTCGGCGCAACAAGGTTTTTTCTTCCATCCTCCCCCTATGGGCATGCGGACAGCGAGTAAAGGGCAACTCGCTGTCCGACCATGGACCATGCCCGGGTCGACGGCGCGTCGTGTTCCACGCGCGCCTCAAAGAGCTGTCAGCAAATGACGGGGCCCCCTCACAGAGGGCCAAAGCCTGTCGGGGTCGCGGGACTCATTTCCATCAACGTGATCCCGGAACATAAAGGGCTATTGAAAAACACCGTGGATTTTAGTCAGTACAAGTCTGACAGTCCCTCCCGCCCTGCCCGGGGTGGCAGGCCTCATTTGATGATAAAAAAAAACCTCCCCCTATCAGACGTCACAGTAACATTTACTCCTTTTTCTTTCATATCATTCCCTAGACAATCCATACATCCTTTTTAAGACCTTTCTATTCTTCTCCATCCATCAAGAATTTCCGCTCATCTTTGCCTTATAAATTCGATTTGCTATTTGCTTTTCAACCGAACCATAGAACATTATAAACTGAAATAAATGTAACATATTGTATTTCAACAACAAAACAATATTTCATAGTTTCATTCAATAATATTGATTACAACCAAAACGAAGTGAAATATTTAACGGATAGTTGCGACATTGCCAACTTTCAAAATATTTCCTACGTCGTGTCGCAAGTCTTTAACGTACAGTCGCGTCTTTAGGACCAGACCTTAAAACCCGTTCAGATAATCATCCAACCAACATTTTCTGATCGTAACTACAAGTTATTTGCATTTGCGTAACACGCGTGTCTAATACACGCTCGAGATCATTGTTAAATTATTATATATAATTAATTTCTACATAGTGTTGGAAACTGTTCGTGTATTCGTGTTATATTCATTTAAATAATCCCATTAAACTATGTAATAGTTTTGCAGTGGGTTGGAATTGGATCTCGTTCAAGGACGCGCGACGCGTCGGGCTGGGCGGTTTGTCAGTTGGTGCCGGTTTTCCGTAACCTCGCTATACATCGCCGTAAGTTTCTCTTTCGGGCGCCTTTTAACGCCCTGCGTGTCCTTAGACGAGGCTTTTTTTTTACGTGGTAAAATCATCAAATGAGTCCTCCCACCCCAGGCAGGGCGGAAAGGACTGCCAGACTTGTACTGACAAAAATCCACGGTGTCCTTCAATAGTCCTTTATGTTCCGGGGTCACGGTGATGGCATAAGTCCCGCGACCCCGGCTAGACGAGGCCTTAGGGTTTGTTGTTCTGGAGTATCATCAATCCTCAATAGAACATTTGTAAGATGGAGTCTTATGTGTAGCTAAAGACATCTTTTGTTTTTATAGGAACTATAGCTAATGCCCGAGGCGTTGTTTCTATTTAAGTTCGATAATTATACAACGGGAACGTCATAATTGGATAAAAGTTTATGCAGTCGTTTTAATGTGAAAGAGTATCAAATATTCATGTATCCATATTCACAAAATTTTCACTTTTAATAGGTATAGTATAGTAAGACAGAGAGCGTCAATAGCCGTACGAGTTAACTTTCCAGGTTATGGCATAGCAGCCAGGTTCTGGCGCTTCTCGATGTTGGTTCTGGATAAAATGACCATCGATGATGAGCATATTGTGCCTGACGTCATTTGTAAATCTTTGACAGTCATTACAGTGGCCCAAGTCTTACAGACAGCCACACAATTCATCAAACAAATAAATAGGACTTTCACTGGAGTAGTCATAAAAAATTAAGGAATTAACAACAGCGACAAACTTAATTCCCCTTCATAAACAATCAAGAGTACAAGTACAACAACACAACTAAGTTTACGACATAATACAACACACACAGTCAGCAGTACTTATGCAAATATTATGTCCACATTAGAGCGTCCTTTACAGTACCACGTTGATTTATAAACTCCTTTATAGTCCCCGAGGCCGGCCAGAGAATGTAGTTCCAAACTAACTGCGTGACAAGGACTGAATAGATGGTTACAGGTATGTTAAGAACCTTTGAAAACGTTCTAGAATAGGTGATTTTCTTTTGTTTTTACATACGAAAGGATAGACATAGTCTCTTGCCAGGACCCTTAGCACGAGTTTTCAGTATTTGAGAAGTAAAGTAAACTGGAACTTTGACAATTTCAAATTGACAATTTTCAAGGGAAAAATGAGTTCCTTTCTTCGCACACCAGAGGCGCTGTTCCAGTTTTTCATACAAGAAACGCTGTAAATACTTGAAAGTAAAATAGTAAAAATTCGTGCTAGGGGTACTGTTTAGTTTGTCTGATCTCGTTTTACTAAGTTTTAAATATTTGTAAACGCACCCATGTAGTAGTGTTTCTTTTTACCTGGCAAAATCACCTGGGATGTGCCGGGAGAGATTGTGGGACTCATTCTGACCTCAAAGCACGGTGTTCCTTCAATAGTCATTTACGTTCTGTGTTCACGTTTTCCTGATAAAACTGTTCTGGATCACCTAGCTGTGGCCCTCTAGGTAGCTCTTTCCCCCACCAACGTGTCTCCACGTTGCCGTCGTGGTGGGGCTTGCGTGTCTCAATGATCTCTGGGCCCCTGCCGGTAGAGGCACTTGTGCACTCATGCCGGACAGGCTCAGAGGGAGAGACCAGACCAAGAGGGACACCGGGGAAAGGCGCGCCGCCTGCAGGATCGAGCAGTTAGCTCGAGCTTGTAGGCGGCGCGGGGCCCGGTCTCAGAGACTGGGCTCAGGGGGGGAAAGGTTCACTTCCGGTCTGCGTCTGCGCGTTCAGACGTAACCGAGAAGTGAACCAGGGGAGGGGAATGGGGTAGGGACAACAGAGGAACTCACCTCTTTAAAAAAGTAAAAAATGGAAAAAAAGGTTTTTGGAAATGCTACCCAGGCGGGTCCCAGCTGCTCCGCAGCTGGGGAATCCCGCACCGGATTCGTCCGGTCAGCCCCACCGTACTCTGGGGGGGGCAACAACAACCAATTTTACCCACAGTTTGGCCCGGCAGTCGCCGCATTGAGCCAGGGAGGCTCACGTGCCCGTGAGGGGGAGTCACTGGACCTGTCCAGTACGTCCTCCTCACCGACACCGAATATCGAGCGGGCACAGAGTGCCGCTCTAGATCAGGAGACAGCGTTGATGCTTGCGTCGGAGTCGGACTCAGCATCAGACGCTATGAGCTTCCAGAGTGTAACCTCTGGAAGCGTAGCAAGGAGGGATGAGGGGGGCGCCAATAGGAGGAATGAATTCCTCAAGCGGCCCCGGGAGGACGACAACAACTCGTCGTCGGAGGAAGGGCTTGCCTCGGCCCGTAAAATCCCCACGAGCGTGCGGGGTAAAGGCCGAGGCAAGACCTCGGGTAGGGTGCCTCCCCCTTCTGGAGAGCCGAAGGCCAGTTTGGCCTCACACGAGGCCAAGCTGACAGAGGTCGTGTCCGCCGCCATTCTTTCCGTTACGCGGAAAAAGTCTAAGGAGACGCGGGGGAAGGCTTTCGGCGAGGCCACGGCCTCTATCGTGGCGGCGGCGCTCAGCTGCGGCGGGTCTGCAAGGACAGAAATGTCGGAACTGCGGACGGAGGTTGCCCGCCTGACTGCCGCCATGGAGGCTCTCCGGAAGGAGAATGCCGCCCTCAAAGCGGAAATGGCCAGACCTCGGGGAGGCGGACGGCAAGACACGCCGCCGCGGGGCCAAAAGGAGAAAGGCCAGCCCACACCAGCGGAGACTTCGGTTCTCGACCTGGTGCGACAGGAGCTGGCCGCCTTCCAGCAGCGGTTCTCCGTACTGGAGAGCCGCGTGCTGCGACCCCCGCTGGCGGCGTCTTCGTACGCGGCGGTAGCTGCGTTGAAGCCGCCCCCGAGCAAGCCGTCTTCGGCCCCGGCGAAGGCGAAACCGGCCGTGGCTCAAAAGGCCCCTTCAAAGACGGCCCCGGCAAAGCCTAGCCAGGCGAATCCGGGTCCGTCCAAGCCGACTCCGGCCCCGACACCTGCGGGGCCGTCTAAGTCTAAGTCGGCTTCTAAAAACCGACCACCCCAGCAGCCTCCTCCCAAAACTCCCCAGGCAAGCGCCGAATGGCAAGTCGCCGGGGAAAAGAGGAAGGCTGCCAGTCCGGCCAGGTCCAAAAAGAGGAGAGAGAGGCGGCGGCGGCAGCGCAGGGAGCGCGGCGTCGCGGCGCGGTTGCGCGCCCCAAAGACTGCGGCTGTAGTAATCACTCTGCAGCCGGACGCGGTCAAGAGGGGCGTAACGTACCGCGACGTGCTCGCGAAGGCGCGGGAGGCGGTAGACCTCACGGAGCTCGGCATCGCCGGGGGCCTCCGTTACAGGGTCACTGCGACGGGGGCTCGAATGCTGGAGGTCCCCGGCGCGACCAGTGGCCCTGCCGCTGACGCTCTGGCCGAAAGGCTGAGAGCGTCCTTAAACGCGGAGGAGGCCCGAGTCTCCAGACCCACCAAGCGCGCAGACGTGCGCATAATGGGTCTGGATGATTCCGTGACGGTTGAGGAGGTGGTGGCCGCTGTTGCTAGGACTGGGGAGTGCCCTCCCGATCAGGTGAGGGCGGGTGTCCTGCGTCCTGGCTTCGCGGGGCTGCAGACCATTACGGTCAGCTGCCCCGTCTCGGCGGCCAAAAAACTGGAGGGGGGCCGAAGGCTCTTGGTTGGGTGGGTATCCGCGCAGGTGAGACTGCTGGATCCCAGACCGCTGAGGTGCTACCGGTGCCAGGTGGGCAACCACGTGGCATGTAACTGCACCTCGGAGGTGGACCGCAGCGACAGGTGTTTCCGCTGTGGTCAGCCCGGTCACAAGGCCGGCTCGTGCACCGCCCCGCCGCACTGCTTCGTATGTGCGGCGGCTGGCAAGCCGGCCGATCACCGGGCTGGGGGCAAGTCCTGCGCCCCTCCCACCAAAGCCAAGAGCAGAGGTAGGCCCTCTGCCACTGCCGTCACCGCCACTCCCGCCGCTGCCGCCGCCGCTTCCGCTGCTGCTGCCGCCGCCGCCGTGGCCGTACCCCCGCGAGGGGCCCTGGAGGAGGCTGCAATGGATTCCGATTAATGTCTCCATTGCGCTTCCTCCAGGCGAACATCAACCACTGCGCCGCTGCTCAGGATCTCTTGCTCCAGAGCATGGCGCAGTGGTTGATTAATGTCGCCGTGGTCGCCGAGCCGTACTTTGTCGTGCCCAGAGATGACTGGGTAGCGGACCTGAACGGCTCGGTGACCCTAATTTTGTCGGCCGCCGCCGGTACCCCGCCCCTCGATTGTGTACAGAGAGGGCGCGGGATCGTCGCAGCACGGTTCGGGGGGATCGCCGTTGTCGGCGTGTATTTCTCCCCGAACCGAACTCTCGCCGAGTTCCAAGACTCCCTAACGGAGCTGGGAGACGTCGTCGTCGCCCTCGGTTCCCTCCCCGCGCTCGTCCTGGGGGACTTCAATGCCAAAAATCCGGCTTGGGGTTCCCGGTCCATGGACCGTTCGCGGGGTAGGACGCTCGAGCGCTGGGCCCGTGGTCATGGCCTAGTGATCGAGAACCGGGGTTCTGTCCCCACGTGCGTGCGGTTTATGGGCGAGTCGGTGGTGGACATTACGTTCGCCACCACCGACCTGTCGCCGCGCGTCACTGATTGGCGCGTTGTAGAGGAGGTGGAGACCTACTCCGATCACCGGTATATCCGGTTCGACGTCTCCACCCAGACCTCAGACGCGCCGGTCCCAAGTGGACGGAACCCGTGTGGTCCGCGATGGGCGCTGAAGCAGCTGGACCGGGAGCTATTCCTGGAAGCCTCGATCGTGCAGGCCTGGGTGTCACCACCGGACAGGCCTGCCGACGTCAACGACGAGGCGGAGTGGTTCCGGGAGGCCATGTCGGAAATCTGCGACGTGGCCATGCCCCGGGTCCGGCAAGGACGCGCCCGGCGTCAGTTGTACTGGTGGTCGAGTGAGCTGGCAGCGCTGCGCGAGGCGTGCGTTGCCGCGCGACGCCAGTACACCAGGTTCCGCAGGCGCCGCACCCGACCTCCGGATGCGGCGGCTGTAGAGGCGGAGCTATACGAGGGCTACAGGGCAGCGAAGACCGTCCTCCGTGACGCGATCTTTCGGGCCAAGGAATTGGCCCGCGAGGAGATGCTGGAGTCTCTGAACGGGGACCCATGGGGCCGGCCTTACAAGGCGGTGAGAGCAAAGCTCCGCCCCTGGGCTCCCCCGTTGACGCAGAGACTCCGGCCTCAGCTCGTGGAGGAAGTGGTGAGCGCCCTGTTTCCATCGCGAGGGGAGCATACTCCCCCGCCTATGGCTCCGTCTCCGACGGGATCTGACGGTGAAGCTGGCGCAAACGCGGACCACAACAGCGACGACGACGTCTACGACGCTCCAGAGGTGACCGAGGTAGACCTGAGAGTGGCGGTACAGCGGCTCAAAGCCAAAAATACCGCCCCAGGACCCGACGGCCTGCCAGGGAAAGCCTGGGTCCTGGCCTTCGGGACTCTCGGGCCTCGACTAGGGGGGCTCTTTAGCGCATGCCTGGAGAGGGGCCGGTTCCCGCTTCCTTGGAAGACGGGGAAACTGGTCCTAATCCAGAAGCCCGGGCGCCCTGCGGACTCTCCGTCCGCATTCCGGCCCATCGTGCTGCTCGACGAGGTGGGCAAGCTCTTGGAAAGAGTCATTGCAGACCGCCTCGCCGGGCACCTAAATCGGGTGGGCCCGGACCTGTCGGAGAGCCAGTTCGGCTTCCGCAGGGGGCGCTCGACGGTGGACGCCATCATGCGCGTTAGAGCCCTCACGACGGGGGATGCTGTTGCCCGGGGCAGGGTCGTCTTGGCGGTGTCTTTGGACATCTCCAATGCCTTCAACACCCTGCCCTGGAGTTGCATAAGGGAGGCACTCCGGTATCACCGGGTGCCGACCTACCTCCGTCGTGCGGTCGAGGATTACCTGACGGACAGAGCCGTCATCTACCCCGGTCACCGGGGAGAGTGGAACCGGCGAGAGATGTCGTGCGGTGTCCCACAGGGCTCGGTCTTGGGGCCGTCCCTGTGGAACATCGGCTACGACTACGTGCTGCGAGGCGACCTCCCGGACGGCGTCAGCGTAATTTGTTACGCTGACGACACGTTCGTCCTGGCACAGGGAGTGTCGCACCAGGCGGCGGCCGACAAGGCGACACAAGCGGTTGCGACAGTCGTCCAAAGGATCCGGCAGCTGGGACTCGAGGTGGCGCTTCACAAAACGGTGGCCATGTGCTTTCATGGCCGCCTGAACGCGCCGCGGACCGAGTCCCACATAACGGTGGAGGGGGTTCGCATCGGTGTCGGGAGGACGATGAAGTACCTAGGACTCGTCCTCGACAGCCGGTGGAACTTCAGGGAGCATTTCCTGAGTTTGGCCCCAAGGCTGAACCGGACAGCAGCCGCCCTCAAGCGACTGCTGCCTAATCTCAGCGGGCCAAACGCTTCCTGCCGTAGGCTGTACGCCGGTATCGTGCGGTCCATGGCCCTCTATGGGGCCCCCGTGTGGGCCCTGAGCATCCGGTCGCGACCACTGAAGTTGGTCGCATGCCAGAGGGTCATGGCTATCCGGATGATCCGGGGATACCGCACGATCGCCGGCGAAGCGGCCAACCTGCTTGCCGGATTACTACCCTGGGATCTGGAGGCGACTGCCCTCCAGAACGTCTATGAGTGGCGTGTGGAGGCGCAGCGCCGGGGCGAGACCCCGCTGCCTCGAGAAGTCGAGGCGTGGCGGGAAGAGCTCCGGCGCGAGCTCAGGGTAGTATGGATTGGACGACTGTCGCAACCGACGGCCGGGCACGCCGCAATCGCGGCGGTAAGACCCCTCTTTGAGGAGTGGCTGGAGAGACGTCACGGCGTCCTGACCTATCGCATGACGCAGGTCCTCACCGGACACGGAAGTTTCGGGAGGTACCTGTGGCTGATGGGAAAGGAGGAAACGCCGGGGTGTCACCACTGCGAAGATCGCCCGGAGGACACAGTAGAGCATACGGTGCAAGACTGCCCAGCTTGGGCAGAGCACCGACGTGTCCTCACGGCGGCGATAGGCGGAGACCTCTCGCGCCCGGCATTGGTTTCGGCCATGCTGCGGAGCGAGACGGAGTGGGAAGCGGTCGCCGCCTTCTGCGAGGCAGTAATGCTCGTGAAGGAGGCGGCGGGCCGCGAGAGAGAGAGGACAGCGTCCTCCCTCCGCCCCAACCGCAGTGGTGTTCGCCCACGGCGCCGTACGTTGCAAGACGGTCTCCGGCCACCGTAGGCGCGGGCATGCGGACAGCGAGTAAAGGGCAACTCGCTGTCCGACCATGGACCATGCCCGGGTCGACGGCGCGTCGTGTTCCACGCGCGCCTCAAAGAGCTGTCAGCAAAAATGACGGGGCCCCCTCTCAGAGGGCCAAAGCCTGCCGGGGTCGCGGGATTTATTTCTATTACCGTGACCCCGGAACATAAAGGGCTACTGAAGGACACCGTGGATTTTAGTCAGTACAAGTCTGACAGTACCTCCCGCCCTGCCCGGGGTTGGAGGTCTCATTTGATGATTTTACCACGCTAAAAAAAAAAAAAAAGGTAGCTCTTTCTATGGCAATCCGGCAAGAACGTTGAGATAATTCCTAATGTAAGGTTTAAGGACATAAATATTAACCAAGGCTTCAAGGCTTCTTCTCAGAAATTCAATATAGAAAAAGTCTAACAACATTTCGAAACATTTTAACATGAGAATCAAACCCGACGTCATAGTCAGCAGTGGCATTAGCAACTACTAAACCACTAAACTTCCCTCGTGTTTTTCTCTTGAATTAAACAGAAGACCCTTTGTTCAAAAAACCCACTTACGGCCACTAGATGAACAAGACAACCTTAAAAATTGAAGGTTGTATTAAGGTTACATTTACTAAAAAAATTGTATAAAAAATTGAACGTAAAAACTTTTTGTGCCTTATATTATCAAGTTATGCTAAAACCTACGTAGAGAAAAACACATTACGATGTCGTTATGTAAATCTAGATGTTCGTGCCGAAGGTACCTTATAACGTTACAGTCGAAAAAGTTATCTTAAATGATCACTTTTCTTTAGAACATTAAGGCACGTTTAGATAAAGGCATGTAGGTATCAAGCAATAATACGTACATTAACTTACAGCATTTTTTTTGGGTAATGTAAACTACAGAAAACCTGCAGCTGATAATTATGCCGGACAGCTTGGGTAATTTTCCTCCCGCCCTGGGTGGATTAACATGGTAGTTAGCTCGACTCGACTAAAATCTGCTCTTTCAATTGGGCAGTTTCGCGACAACTGGGGGAATTTCTGTAAGCGGTTATGCCACTTTAAATTTCGGGACTAAACTCCTTCCAAGTCCAAAAGGATGTGAAGAAATTGCAGTTCGGACTATGCAGGCAATTTCTTCAGTGTCACAGCCGTTAGGGCAGCCTGACCGCTT
This sequence comes from Agrotis ipsilon, assembly GCA_028554685.1. Lineage (NCBI taxonomy): Eukaryota > Metazoa > Arthropoda > Insecta > Lepidoptera > Noctuidae > Agrotis > Agrotis ipsilon. Next base: position 1,909,599 of record CM052971.1, read on the forward strand.
TCTATCAGGCTTTTGTTATTGTCATTTTGTTGATACTTAAAAAAAACTATCCCGTGATCGATTAGTCCATGATCTCATAGAACACAAACCCGTTATTGAAAACCGCATCAAAATCGGATCATTACTTTAGAAGATAGGTAGGAACATTACTTTGCACAAACGCACAAACGTACAAACGCACACACAAACATCTGTCACCCTAAACGCATATACCTGCTACGTTCTGACGTGGCTAAAAACTTAATCAGTATCGAGTCTCATAAACACTAGTGACAATTCCACAATCTCAGAATGTGTCTGAAATAAATCAATCCAGCCCATCGCACAATTTGCCCACCTGTGTTCCAACTACGCAAATAAAATGATGAATAGCCCCCACTACCTTCAGTGCGTCACATCTGCCTAACATTTCTAACTGTAAGACGGGAAACACTTCTGCATGTGACAGCTGTTTAAGGGACGCTTAAATTCTTGTACCCAGTGGAGAATGTTAAATGAATCATGAGAATCCAGAGAATTGAAACGCGTAGGTGGAATGAGGGTTTTATTTTTAGAATTGCTTGTCTCTCTACTGATGTACAAGCCTTGTGTCTGATTAGATTCCTTTCTGTAGAAACATTTTTTCGCTATTGAAAGTCTTTGATACTCCGTAGCTTTTTTTCTATAGTCTGAACACAGCAAATACTGCTTAAAGCGAAGACAATAGTGGTTAAAGTTGCAAAACTGCTTTTAAAGTAAGAAAACAGGCTGGCACATTAAGTTACATAATAGAAAAAAAAGTAGCATTGTAAGTATTTTATTTTGCAATAATCCGCAAATTTTTCTTCTAAGATAACAGAGTTTCAACTTTCTAAGACCGTCAACGAAAACATAGAAAAGGATACTATAGATGAACTAACATCAAAATCAAATTGCGGACGGATAACACCGCCACGACGAAAGTCATTTTACGCGGGGATTGTGCATTAAAAAAAATGTAGTTTTCCGCAGTTCATGACAAACAGTCATGACATGACAGTCAAATCTTAATATCATTTTATTCTTGATAAATAAATAAATGATATTTATTTTGTAAGTTGGTTATAAAAAACACTTTTACACGTCATAATCAATATTTTTAAAGCTATGAGGCCGGTGTTTCGTACTACTCGTACGTAGACTACTCTGAGAAGAAACAGCCGAAACAAACTCAGAGGTCACAGTCTCTTTTAAAGTCCAGACATAGTTCAGGTCATACGAGGACCATGCGGGTGTCTGAGACGATCTTTTGAAGAAAGAACCACACAGATTTGAGTGGACCTGTCCAGTCAGTGCAAGCATTTGTCGGTGATCGTGTAGCTCGACTCAGGAAGCTCAACTCTTACTACTACACTTAGTTCGGGCTTGTTGAATAACGTCTGGCACTAATGCTGAAACTACTAGTTTTGTTCTTAGATATAAGACCCCAACAACGTTGTTCGGTTGCAAAAAGTTCCAAAAATGTATCAGCTGAAACTGAAAGATACATTCACAAGAAGTCCTAGCAACACAAATCATATTTTACAAGTAACACTAAACATTGTTTTTTGAGTACATTTTGGGACAAACACTAAGTACAAATTACCATAACAACAGAAATGACACTCCAACCGGGAGAAGATTAACGCTCGCTATTATACCTACATACCTATACAGTTCGCATTCAGCCAGTGCGGTTCCAACAAGCGCCTCACTGAATATTATTATAATCATTCATTCACACAAACGCAATGACCGACGTCATTTGCACGACACCGCTTGTCATAGAATAAGGGGTGTTCAATTAAAGGACAGATCTGCAAGTGGGCATTAAATGGTAGATTTAATTCGTATTTCTAATGAATTAATTTAGTATGATGGATGAAGATGGTGAAGAAAGCTAACAAAAAGATGGATGAATTAGTATGAAGTAATGTAAAGATAAAAATAGGAGTAGTCGTGTACAGGAGAATATTGAAGAAAAAAATATGTTGCGGCATTTCAAAGTAATAAAAAAACAACAACAAGATTATAATTATTTCGAATATTACATCTATTTAAAAGTAAAAATATTCGAAAGAAAACCAATAAATGACAGAATACTAAAAAAAAGCTGTAAGAATCTGTATAACATTACACTATAATATTAAATTTGAAAAACCTGATGTTTAAAAAAATCTGATATAACTTATCACAAAATAAAACAACACACACACACACACACACACATGAGTACTATAAATAATCGATTCAATAACATTCCTTAAGAAATCTACTCAATTAATCACGCCATAAAATCTCTAGAAACCCATTTTCTTTCTTAATTTCATTCATTAGATTTTTCTCTAAGCAGCTCACAAAAGAAAAATAATTAATTATTTTGATTGATAGCATTACAAAGGTTCTAGTAAATATCGTAACGTGAAGGCACAGATTTTATTCTGAACGTATAACGTGATCAATCTTATTGAGTTATTATTAGAGAACACAGTTATTTAATTAAGTAATTTATTTTTGTGACTAGAAATTTTAATATTATACTCGCAGATGTGACTTACACACAAAGACGTAAGACCAATCTATTATTATAAAGAATACTTTCGTAATAGAAAAAGGCGTGTATTGTTAAACGGGATAGGCACAAGTGCATGCGTATATTTGGTCAGATAAGATACTTTCTCCGTTTATTGGAAACTAGCTTCTGCCCGCGACTTCGTACGCGGATCCTGTTGCTTATGAATATTATTATTTATTCTTTGCTTATGCCAGCGACAACGGGGTCGTCTAAATCGAAAATATGAAACGTCTGTTGTCCAATACCAAATAAAAAAAAAATTCCAGTAAAAAAATAAATGGGAGTTTTGGCCAGTAGAGTCACATTTTTAATTATATACCTACCATCGTCATCCAAAATCAGTTTTAAAGTCTTACCGCCTTCATCGCGTTGAGGTACTCCCAGCTTATGTTATTTTAAAGCGATACTTTTGATTTCCACATCAGATGTTTCTAATCTTCGATTTTTATAAGTCAACAGGAAATGCTCATCAAACCGAGCAACTCTTGCTAAAACGTTATTCCTTTATTGGTGTTATGGTGTAGCGGGCTCTTGGAGTTCCACAACAGGTGTTCCAGATCTTCGATTTTTAAAAGTCAACAGAGAGTGCACATCAAATTAAAAACAACTTTTGCTGAAACGTTTTTCCTACAAATGTTATAGTGTAGCTGGGCGCTTGGAATTCCATATGAGGTGTTCCGGATCTTCAATTTTTATACGTCAACAAAGAATGCTCATCACGCTGAATAACTCTTGCTAAGTCGTTATTTCTTTATGTGTTAAAGTGTAGCTGGGCTCTTGGAGTTCCACATCTGGTGTTCCAGATCTTCAATTTTTATATGTCAACAGAGAGTGATCCGAACAACTTTGCAAAGACGTCATTCCTGTATATGTTATAGTTTAGCTAGGCTTTTGGTGTTCCACAACAGGTGTTCCAGATCTTCAAGTTTTATACGTCAACAGAGAGTGCTCATCAGGCTGAACAACTCTTGGTAAGACGTCATTCCTGTATATTTTATAGTGTAGCTGGGCTCTTGGAGTTCCACATCAGGTGTTCCAGATCCTCAAATTTATACTCTCAGCAGAAAATGCTCATCACGTGGAACAATTTTTGCTATCGCACCATTTTTGTATCTCTTATAGTTTAGCTGGTCTGTTCGGTTCTGCGCCAGGTGTTCAATTTTCCAAAATAAATTGTAGCCTATGTTTTGGCCAGACTTAATATCTATACAACAAAAATAGAATCATTCAAATCCGTCCAGTACTTTTTGAGTTTATCCCGGACATACATACAGACAAACAGACAAACAGACAAACAGATTAACAGACAAAAATTCTAAAAACTATATTTTTGGCTTCGGTATCGATTGTAGATCACACCCCAAGTATTCTTTAAAAAAAAAATCAATGTACAGTTTTGACTTTCCTACTATTTTATTATATGTATAGAATAGATGTCTTTTCGAAAGGCTTGTTATCCAAGCTCATACACATCACAACTTTTTTGGTGGATAGTCTTGCCCTTCTTATTTGCCGGTACGTCAAGCATTAAGTGTCCTCTCAGAGGTTTTAAGAGCATAGGCATAAAACCTCTCCCTTAAGAAATTGTCCTGATCTACAATCTAACAAAACATGACTAAACGTGTTGTATTCCGGGCTTTACTTGCGGGTAATGTGCGAAACGTCCGTGTTACGGTCAAACGCTATCTAGTACAGCATGATGTAATGTAATAATTATTATTTTGGTTTAAATTTTGGATAGAGTGACTTTCACTTTAGATATAAAATACGTCACTGTTTTTGATGTGGAATACTTTTTAAAGGCGCGATACTTTTGGGGGGCCTGTTGGTCTAGTGGTGAGTGACCCTGACTACTATGCCGGAGGTCGTGTGTTCGATTCCCACCCAGGACAAATGTCTGTGTGATGAGCACGTTCATTTGTTCTGTGTCTGGGTGTAATTTTTCTACATAAAATATGTATGTATAATGTATGTACTACATACCCCAGGACATTTAAAAAAAATAAGAACTTTAAATCTCTGAATGTTGAACATTGGCATTTCCGTTGCCTTAATAAAAATCTAGTATTGAGCGGCTTTTCCTATGGATTTCCTATTTCAATTATTAAATGACCAGGGTGTCACGCACCCCACGCGGAGGTTTACGTAACTTTCTAGGTGCGACCAATTTAGGACCTAGCTTGTGATTGATTAAGCATGTTGGTCTGTTATTTCTACGATATTTGATGAAGTCAAGTTTCCAAAGTCAGATTGCGAGCTAGAAACCAATTTGTACTGATTAAATTTTTGTCAGCAGTGGCAGGCATAGCTACATAAAAAGGTTCGTCAACAGTAGAATAGACAAAATGACAGAATGTAGAACAATTTCTATCGCTCTATGCTAGCCACAGAAATGTAGAAAATAATAAATGTTTCTATTCTTCAGTTGTCTACGGGTCGCGCCCTATACGAGAAACAAATATTTGGTAAAAAAGGCGTGGCCGCCTGCTGTTAAATTCACAAAGATACCTTATATAGTGTCGCCTCCTTCGCTAGTATTTCTACTTTGCAGAAGGAGGTGACTGTTTCCCATTACACCTCGACGCCGCAGCATGGGCTCAATCTCCATTACCGGGCGGAAAACTTGACTCTGTGATCGTCGTATCAGCGCTCCAAGAGATTTCTGTTAGGTGTTCATGAGCAAAAATACGAGTTACCTAGTGGAATTTTTTAACTTTATAGTTGAGCTCTTATTTTTTTGTTAGCCAGTTCTGTCTTGCACCTGAGCAATGACCTCCTTCCACTTCCCGTCCTTCCACTTTTAGTCCGCAAGTCCGCTTAGTCACTATAAGTCTGACTGAAAAACGGAAAGATATATTCAGCTGGAATTATACCAGATGTAGATCTCTAAATGAAGCTACCGTCCAAAGTCCTGTTGCCATAGCAACGCAAATAGATCTTTCTTCATAAAGTCTAGACGTGGTGAATCAAGTAAACATAAAAGAAAGTCGTAACCCTCATTCAGTGACAAACATGACCTAATCTAGATAACTAAAGACGGCTATTCATGTCGCTTCAATAGACCTGTACCTACTAAATGATCGGGGTGTATAGATAACATGGTGAATAGGACGTTTATAGTGCCTCAGCTATGTTGGATGGCGAAGTAAGGGTTATGTGTTTAGCGTATGGTTATAACGTATTGTTGGCGGTTTTCAAAATAGTGGACTTAGAGATAAAGATGTGCACTAAAGTCAGGCACCGATTTCTAATATATCGTTGCGTCGTCCTTAGGAATTCGCTGCTTATCTTTGACAGTTAAAATATTCAGACCTCGTTTTTGTGAGTAAAGTAAACTGGCACTTGTCAGTTTGATGGACAAAATTCCTGTTAATAAAAAATTACTCATTCCTACACACTTATAATCTATTACATCATAATTTACACTGCAGGTTATTAAATCTTTATTAAGATGTACAGACACCAGCAAGTCAACCCACCCGAATCTATACATAATGTACCAATCAAACAATAACCTTCAACTATTGTGATAAGGTCGATAATCTATTACAGAAATTTGACAAATTGAGATCAGGTAGATGTACTATGCCAGGGTTGCGGGACTATCGAGATGCCTTGACCCTGGAACGTAAAGGGCAATTGAAGGATACCGTGGATTTTTTGTCAGTACAAGTCTGACCGTCCCTCCTGCTTTGGGTAGGAGGACTGATTTTATTATTTTACCACGCTAAAAAAAGGTTTTTGTGCCAGCGTCTGTACCTACAAGACTGGTTAGCGAATACTGAGTAACGAATACTTTCACCACAATCGTATAATGTTGAGCTCTGTTTACAGAAACAAAGATTGTGTTGTTCTGTGATGTTTGTGTAAATGAATGGAAACTCGGATTGTTAGCGTCAGCGGAAATGAGTTTTAATGTATAATGGGTTGTTTTAGGTTGAAGTTTTCTTTAATTAATTATTGCAAATTATGTTGTGTTTGTCTGTTTGGGTAGTTGAACACTTTGTGGTATGAAAGACGTAGTTTGTTTAACTAGTTTTGCCAAATGAAATACCTACAATTCGAGGTTTTAGCGTAAGATTTTCTTTGAATTGTTACGACGTTAATTATGACGTGTATGAATAAGTGCGTCTAGTGTTCGAACGGGGCCCTTATTTTTTCCATAGAATTAACGTCAGAGTTCCCGTTTACTTTACATCAAAGTCAACCTCGGAATTGTCATCACTGTTATTGACAAAAAATTCACTATATTTTTTCGGATGCTCGGTCAAGGGGCGTACCTTTTTAAAACAGTCTTCTCGGCATGGAAGCCAACCCTGACTGAAGGTATTAATTACGCAAAAACCCTAAAAAGTGAGATGAGGTGTTTTTCATCAGCGCATTTTCAACGCTAACTGCGAAGGAGCAGCGTTGGATCAAACTATTTAGCAAAAACAAGGCAAGGTTTGGGGTTTTTCTGGTAGATAGTATTTGCAACGAAGACCAGAACTACCAGAGAACTAAAGTGGCGTTGTTTGATGACTTACGTCCAGCAGAGGATAGCAATTGTATTGTCTGAAGAGAGAAAGATAATCATAATCTAGCTAGCCTTTTCCAACTATTTTATGGTCGGCTTCCAGTCGAACCAGATGCAGCTGAATTTTAATAATTTACATGGAGCGACTGGTTGTCGGACATCCACATCCCAGTAACTGGGTAATTTATCATTTATCACTTATGAGCTTTTGACTATTAGTAACGACGGTCAAAGATCTACAAATGACTGCCGGACCCAACGGTTTTACGTGCTTTCCAATGTATGGATGAAACTCGCTTTGACAGTTGGTCACCCATCCACAGAACATCGTATAATCGGCCTGTGCGGCTGTTATTATTTAGCCATGAGCTTTTTCATCCATTACCAATGAAACTGAAACACCCAAAACAGCAACTAAAAGCACTCGATACAATAAAATTCAACTAAAACAAACAGCACTCAGATTCAATCCGAATACTATCAATCTATCCGTTTCAGAATAATAACTATAAAATCGAATCACACCATTCAACGAGTTTATATCTACAGTTCATTTTATAGTAAAACATATAACCCGAGTTTATAGTTAAACTGTAATCAAGGACTGCATCATTCTGTTAAACGTAGTTTACTTAACTCTGGATTAAGATTAACCGGAGGGGCGAGTGTGACGAATAGCGGTATCTTTACCGTGTTGAAAGCTTTACTTAAGATCATGTAGTAGGGTTTAATGAATCCTTTTAAAGATAGGTCATTCAGGGTCTTCCTGGTAGGACTGTAGAGAGAAATTGATTTATATTCGTGGAAAGATTATCCCATCAAAAACAATACTTGTCAAAAAAACCAAGTCTCGCAACTCAGTTGTTCTACGGTAAAAAGTTGTGAGATCCATGTAATACCAAGTCTTATCCATGTAATACTTAAGCGACTTCCTGTCTTAATACGTCCACTCCCTAAGAAATCTTTAATGTTTTATATAAATATATTGACTCGGCCATCGCATGAAAACACGTGTTAATTTTATTTAGTGCGATGACCAAGTCAATATATTTATATAAAACATGAAAGATTTCTTAGGGAGTGGACGTATTAAGACAGGAAGTCGCTTAAGTATTACATGGATAAGACTTGGTATTACATGGATCTCACAACTTTTTACCGTAGAACAACTGAGTTGCGAGACTTGGTTTTTTTGACAAGTATTGTTTTTGATGGGATCTCATTTCTTTTTGTATTTTGAAGACAGTTCTACTTTTTTTCTTTTTGGTACCTTCTACTTATATCTACCAGCAACGAATTTTCTATAAAACTGGACCAAAATTGAAAAAAAATACTCGACTTGGCGGTGGCACTACCGTGCCCCCAAATATTTTAGTTTTTCCTTGATTCATACACCAAACACTACTTATATTCCAAATTTGAAGCTTCTAGGTCTGCTAGAAGTGCCTTAGAATTTTGATGATCGGTGAGTCAGTCAGTCAGTGAGTGAGTGACAAAATTAAGAAACTTTGACCCGTTATAATTCTTAAACTACTGGTTCAAATTGAATGAAATTTGAAATATACCGTGTCCTGCATGGTTACTGAAAATTCAGTCTTCTAATTTTATCCACAACGAAGTTACAGGGGGTCGAAAATGGCCTGAATTGCTTCGAGAAAAGGATGGTACGGCCGTGCCGCTTTTTTGCTCGACTTGGTGGGGGCACTGCCGTGCCCCCAGATACGAATGTATATCCCCATTAAAAATCCCGTCCCCTTCCGTTATTGTTGTGTGGTGTTAAGTATGCCTAACGTGTGTTAGGCATACTTAACACAACACGTAACGTTGCGCTACGGTAGCGCAAGCGCCATCAGGACGTCATTTGCAAGCGGCCATTAACAAATATGACGTCCTGTTGGCGCTTGCGCTACGTTAGTGTTGTGTTAGGTTCGTCTTAAGTGTGTGATTTCTAATGACGGGGCCCTCTCAGACAGCTAAAGCCTGCCGGGGTCGCAGATATTCATCACCGTGACCCCGGAACATAAGGGGCACAAGTCTGACAGTCCTTCCTGCCCTGCCCGGGGTGGGAGGACTCATTTGATGATTTCAACACCGAAAAAAAAGGGTGTGATTTCCCATCATGCCTCGCGTCCCCGTCTTATACACTGTTCCATTAGAACATTGGTATACTACCAATGTGTTATCTTTTCGCGAATATAATAAAAGCGTCAGATTCATCATCTCCATCAACAGCCTCATCGCGATGTCGTTCGCCCATTACGTTAATTAAACGCACTTATTAAAGCATGATTAAAACCAGAAGGTACCACCCACATATACATGAGTTTTCGTTTGATCGTAAAACATTTAGTACCCCATTACTTTTTGAGGTAGGTGTTTGCAAGGATGTAAATCGTTAGATTAACCTCCATCGTTTTTGCACTGCATTGTTGAACATTGTGGAGCCTTCACACTCAGCTAAGACTCAGGTCATCGGTCTCTCTTAATGCAGCTTTCATACGAAATTCTCTCAGAAACGCACTACAGAAATCGTTTACTCCATTCAACTTACATGTGTTTTGGCAGCGATGGTCATGAACTGTGAAGAGTTACCTCCGTGTCAAAATTCAATGTTTTTTATCGTTTGACTTCTTCAGTCTATCAACTAAGATACGTGATAGCACAATATACATAGTAGATCTAAGCTTTTACAGACTTTATGTTTCATAGTTGGTCTATTCGCCAATTTACGTCCTCGGGCGGTGAAACTTGCGATGCGACTGCGTCACGCGATACACGTTTATGTCACTCATATTTCTCCATTTGCTTCCGTCGCAAGTCGTGTCTCGGTGATTCGTTTAGATTTTTATTCACTGTTGTTACTCCGTTCTATATTAAAAGCTGTCAGACAGGTTTTTTTTTTGTATCAACATTGAAAGTAGGATATATCAAAAGCACATCTACCGATATAAATCATTGGGTTTCGGTACACTTCCTTACTTTTCGAACAACGCTGCTAAAAGGTACAATCCTAATACATATTTACGCAATTAAAAGCAATAAACTAAGCTTAATCTCCGCTAAAATTACGCAAATTGGGTGCGTAGCGCGTAAGAACGGGACTAAATTCTCATTTAACCTCAAATAGCTGGTTGTTTAGTATAAATCCTATTAAAGTGTGGGTCGACCTTAACTTTGGGGAGTCTTGGGCTTATTATGGGACTAATGGAATGGAAAAACCCGGGGAATGTATGGCCCTGGATTGGAAACGGAAAGATTTCGAATCGGAAATTACTAAGTTTTGAGTGTAAACGGGTCTGAATTTAGGACGCTGTTTTCAGTGCCTAAAAATAAGGGCATCAATCTTTTTTTTCTCTGAAGCGGTTTCAAAACTTGTATAATGTTTCCTAATGTTTACTGCTGATCTATCACTTATTATTTATGGTTGGTTTCCTGGATTAAAACCATGACATGAATAATTATTTACACACTTACACGTAGTACCCAAGTCATGAAATGTTCGGCAAATCACGTAAAAACGCATCTAAGTCTTTACGTCTACGACGTTTATTGTCTTTTCTCTGCTTCACGCCTTCTGACAAAACCTTAACGAACGTAAAACCATCTTTATTTATCCAAATAAAAAACAGCTAATTCAAAACTAAGTACCAAAGTAGCCAGAATAATAAACTTCTTCAAGAACATTCTCCGAAACAACACAATGGTACGAAATAATTACTGTGTAACAAGTACACTCGGAGTAATCCCTAGTTCGACCACAAGCTAGTTAATTCCTTACTATCAGACCGGTCCCTACTAAATAATCGAATTTATGTGAGAACCCCTGTTTGGGCTTCGAAAGTGGTATATCTCAAAAAAACAAAAATTCGTGTCTGTTTCTTTTTTGTGCATACTCGTATCTAAAACTACAGACATTATAGTTTCTGTTTTCGTTCCTTTTTCTTTGTTTATATTCAGAACATTGACACGATCCTGTTTTGCTAGAAAGAAAATGACAAAATCTCAAACAATATGTCTTTGCTTTCTTTTATTTAAGTTAAAGATAATCATGTATTTCTTTCAAAATTGAGCTGATGATAAATAAAACGTCACTGTCAATGGAACATAAATATCACAGGAACCAAAAGTGTGTCAAGGTCTATCAGTTTGGTAGACGCCCACGGCGACGGACATCGCAAGACGATCTCCGGCCACCGTAGGCGAGGGCATGCGGGCGTCGAGTAATGGGCATGGGCAACTCGCCGACGTACCATGGACCATGTCCGGGTCAACGGCGCGTTGCGTTCGACGTGCGCCTCAAAGAGCATCAGCAAGATGACGGGGCCCCCCTCTAGAGGGCCAAAATCTGCCGGGGTCGCGGGACTTATCTCATTACCGTGACCCCGGAACGTAAATGGCTATTGAAGGACACCGTGGATTTTAGTCAGTACGAGTCTGACACTCCCTCCCGTTCTGCCCTGGGTGGGAAGGACGCATTTGACGATTTTACCACGATAAAAAAAAAGTCTATCAGTTGGTTGAACCAGTTTAAAATTCAACTGTGTGAGATCATCCACCACCTGTTTCCGAAAAAAACAACTCTTGAAAACGCATTCAAAAGCTTAAAAATATACACAACACTTTTTGTACTCCAATTATTTATCAGATTTTTTTTATTCATCTGAATTTTCCGATCCCCCGAAATACAGATTTGTTGCGTTACCGCTTTTTGCCTGATGGTAAACGCTGGCCGTTTTCGTTTACAAATAAACTAAAGGATTTCGTAGATATAACACTTTGGGTTATAGATCCCGGATCAGACATTTTGTTTTTGTTTTTACATTATATTTGGATTTAGTGTTTTCGTTTTCTGTTTTCGGTGGCAAATAAGCGTGGAATTGTGGAATTGGACATTATCTTAAGATTAAAGATAAAATGTTGAATAGAACATCTGACTTCTTTTATTTTAAGATATCTGAAAGAATCTCTTCAAATAATCTTACTTTATAACTTTCATGAATCAGTTTTTTTTCACATCATAAGCGAAATACTCAGAAGTGTCTTGGGAAACCTTTATTTCAAAGATCATCATCTTCTCTGAAGCTTTAATCTTCGAAATTTCAAACGAATAGATATCAAATCGAACGTTGAATCCATCCAGTCAAGTTCTTCATTAGTACATATTTCAGTTTTTTCCCACTTTTCTTCCCACCATCTTTGTTTCCCTACCCTGGTACATAAAGGGCTATTGAAGGACACCGTGTTTTTTTTTACATCTTACATTTTTTTACAACTACTAGAGGTCAAGGGAATCATCCCTTGACCTCTAGTAGTTTGATATCCTCGTACACACAAGTGGTACAAAGATAAACCATTCGTTAAATTTTTCCCGCCCAACAAGATGCAAGGGGTAATTTCCTGTAAGGTTTCTGTCGAACGTTCAGAGTGGTACGGACTTTGTCACACCGAAGTGTTCTACTAAGTTTCGATTTTTTATGGTGAAAGACTCGTGCTGTGGCTAAGAGCCTTAATAAAGCGATGTATGGCTACATTTTATGGATTGTCGTGAGTGTTGTTGATATGGAGGCTTGTCCACACATCATATAACTAGAGCTGAGTATCTTCATCACCCAACTACATAGCTTGACATTAGTCAAAATTTCATCTTTATTCGAATCGCAGCTGCATAGCACTGTATGGAAAGCACCCTTAAACCAGTAACCTTAACAAAAATAGTTTTTAGTCTTTAAAAACATTCAATGACGTACCTAAATTATTTTATTTTATTTAATCCAAGATAATTAGTAATGTCATAAAAGTTATCCACAAAGAAATAATTAACTTTGACGCTCTAATTTACTAGAAAAACTAAATAAAAACATTTCGTTTGCACTAGTACTTCGAGGATTAAAGCGAGCTTCAAAGTTAATTGGCATGAATAAAGTAAAATAGTTTCAGAAGATTGTGGCTCGTGTTTTCTTAATTAATAAACGTTAATTGAAATATACCTGCGAACTTTTCAAAATAAATTATATTATTACATATATTAAGTTTAGAGCTATGCTCGGAGTTTCTTTGAGGGGTAAAATCCGGAAGAAGGATATTTGGCGAAGAACCAGAGTTACCGACATGTGAAGTAGCAATGGGTGGGCCACATTGCTCGTAGAACTGATAACCAATGGTTAAGAAGGTTTTTAAGTGGAAGACGCAGCGTAGGTAGGCCTCCCACTAGGTGGACCGACGACATGACGTGAGAGTCGTGGGCAATCGTTGAATACAAGTTGAAAAATGTAGAACAGTTCGACGTGGCGGTCTAAGGAGGGGGCCTATGTTCAGCAGTGGACGTATTCCGGCTGATGATGTATGATTATTAAGTTTAAATATTTACCTACACTGCCTCTATAGTCTAGTGGGCACAAATTCTGAGTTTGAATTGAGGAATTCTTCAGTAGTTGGATTTTTAATCAGTTGATGGCATTATTCTCGCCTCCTATAATGTGGATCTTAAAGGAATATAAGAACACCTCTATCTAAACTTTGGGGATTACCAGGCGGATATTATGTACAAATTATCTAAAGAACATACTGGGCTGGTCAAGTCTGCAGTATGCCCTGTTTGCAAAACAGTCACAACGTGGAGCCCCGTGACAGCTAAATACCGTCAGGGCAAATCTGTTCATCAGATCTGTTTAAAGTCGGTAGCAAATGATGGATAAAAGTCTTGTTGAAGTCCAAGGAGAATGTTGTCTTCAGCGTCTTTCGGCTGATGATTATGATACAAACAACCCACAACTACCTGTGCATTACATCATATTTGGTCCATGTGGAAACAAACCCTCAATCCACAGCAACAGCAGGCCGTCTACGCCGACTTTATGACTGCCATAGAAATGATAACTATCACAAATTGATAATTGTTGATTTATTCATGTGTTAACATGTTGCATAACTTGTTTACAAAATAATAGCATCACAAATAATTAATAATTACCATCGGCTAACCTAGTTCAATGAAACGTGAAACTGTTTGTTAAAATCTTTTAGTTACAATCGCTCATATTTCACAGTCATTATTGAAACAAACCCGTGTCTAAATTCCAAAAAACAAATATTTTCAGTAACAAAATTTCATTGCTTATTTATTTATTTTACTGACAGGCTATAAAATGATTTCAAGAATCGGTTAGCAATGTAAATAAAACAAGTTGGCTAAATTGACCGATGTACAGAATTTAGATCAGCGTTCGATGAATATGGTATATCTGTATTTGCCATTTATCACTTTGTGTGTGGACGCTCGCCTCTAAACTATTAGCCTTACTAATTGCCTATAGGGTTAACACTTAGGCGAATGATTCATTACTAACGCTTGTGTTCAGTAGGATTGAATTAGTTGAGGGGTTCTACAGGGGTCGGCATTTGGCCCACATGGAAATTGCAACGGAATAAAATACCTCGTGAACGTAATTCTAAAATAGCGTTGAATTAAACCCAAACTATTAAAGAAAAAAAATTGAACCTTCTCGTTATGTTATTTATAGAAAAATAGATCATTCCTTTTCTTTCATTAATAAATTAATGAACAAGGTCGTTGTTTGGACGCTGTGACTTTAGAAGCCCTCATTAAAGTAATTGTAACCTCTGTACTGGCATTCAGCTGCTTACAGTATGTTTATTTTTATTTTATTTCATTGTTGTTTTTGTATCTAAGTATTATTTATGGCATTGTAACGATTCAATCTTATGTAATTATATTAATTTTTATTTTTACGTGATTTTGCCTGAAATAAATGCATTTTATTTAATTTTATTTATTTAGGAAATAGCGCCAAAATGGGGAAAAGTTAAGGGTATTATAATATTTATAAAGTTTTTTTCACGCTTCTGATTTTTTTTTCAACAGTGGCAAAAGATTTAACTCTCAGTAAAAAAAAAACCTGTTACGCATCGGTGTGATACACCACTCTGCCCTAAGCATAAAATCCCGAAGGGTGATATTCGAAGAACGTTATGTACCTTATGTTATTTTGTTGTAGCGCCCTAATATACCCATGTTTACCCCTTATGCGTACTTTATGGGGTTCTATAACATTTTATAGTGAGGATCCTGTATTGCTAATGACATGGATGTACTTTTTCATGGTCACAATAATATTGTGGTGAAAAGAATTTGCTTAATATATTATTTTTTTATGTTGAGATAGACTTGTAAGGCTGGCACAGTGACCTGCGGAGCTATTGAGTGCTACGTTGCGTATCATTTCTTCAAATTTGATTGGTCTAAAGGTTAATTATTACGGCCTTTGTTGTTTGTACTCTCCATATTCTTTTAAAAATGTACCTAAAGTAATAATTTGACAGTCACGAGATCACTTTAATACATAACATAGCTTATTTTGTTTTTCATTCTTGTGTGAAAAACAGTATCAAATATGTATTTAAATCGGTTAAATAGCTTTTTTTTGTTCATCTTTTCTGCTCAATCTCTTTGTAAGTTCTTAGTTATCAAGCTTAAGCCTACAATTCTTAAAAAAGTTGTAACAATGGTTACGAAAATTCTCCCTTCATTCTTGGATTGATGCATAGGTAACGGGCCTTGTAAATCGAGACGTATTGAGAGGATACCGGCAAGTAATGTCCGGCGCCTTGTCCAATAAATCGTCGTTCAGACTCAGTCTGAAATTGGGGCATCTGTCTTCGTTCAGTAGTGCTATTACCGCTTGGCTACTAGGTACTCGCTCAATCGTTGTATAAGGATGACAGTGGGAGGACATAGATGGCAGAAGTTATCTAAAGATTACCTCAAGTAACCGCGACATGACGCGACTTACGAAACGCGCAAAGGAAGAATGAAAGAAATTATGAAACAAAATGATATGCACTTAGTATACACATAGATTTAGAAAACACTTTCACAAAAAGTCTTTTTACAAACTACATGGTGTTTCGTACCGGTCTGACTAATATGAGAAGAATCAGCCGGAACAAACTCAGAGGTCACTGTCTCTTCTGAAGTCCAGACTTTATATTTCTCAAGTCATACGAAGACCATGTAGGTTAGTGGGTCTGAGGTCGTGAACAAAGCATTGAGGATTTTCTGATTGACTTTCTCCTACTTCTATTCTGTAAACTTGTAAAGCAAAAAGTTAAGAAGGTTGTGCTAATTAAATAACTAAGAGTAAGTTTAGAGGAAACTGGGAATATCATTCATATTTCAATATATCTCAGTCGCACTTCATAGTGTCAGTCAAGAGAGAGCTGAGGATCAAAAACGACCCCTTAGTTGTACCTCAAATGATTCACCTTCGTGATTGAATAGCCAGTGGCCTTGCGGTAAATGCTCAAACCCGCAACTCCATTGGCTGGTCTTACTTTAATGGACAATGCTTCTGATTTTATAAATTATGCTGGAACCAACTACCATTCAATTCCGCTTCAAAAATGAAACCCGGCAATGGCCTGGATAACATAGGAAGAATTGCAAGTGCAGGAAAAAGTCTTTGAAAAAAGAATTAACAACTGGTTTCACTGAGAAGACAAGCTTTTACCATTTTTATGACGAGCACGTAGGTCACCTCTACAAACTCTCCTAATTTTCATTTCACAAACACCGATATTCAATTTTCACACCCACAGTTCCAGCAAATTGTATTTTAAGATCCTCTACCGGGAGCAACGTGAGCAACCGACTCGCTCCCCGCAGAGCGATTAATTCTACACGAACAAGTCACAACTTGTCCCTTTTTTAACGAGACCGAACCCACGTCAGTGCTTGACGTTATTCAATTATACCTTCATAATTTCTCCAATCTATGACGATTCTGAGTTGTAATGTGATTTGTCGATTTCGTACAATTTGTTCGTTTTGCTTGACATTTATGGTTTCTTGTCAGGAAATGTAGGTTTTATGAAGTGGAAAACATTTTTTTAATAATTGCAGCCGCATAGGCCAATCTTCCGGATTAAGCCGCGCATGTCAAGGTTGGTCTGTGGATATCCGTCCACAGACATATCGATTCAGAAGCTCTATAAGTCTGACAACCAGTGTTACCAATTCTCGGGGGGGTTCTCGTATTACGCACTGTTGTGGGGGTCCGATAGGTAGTCGCTCCATGTAAAATACTGATATTCAGCTGCATCTGGTTCGCAGAAAAATCGATATAGTTGGGAAAGGCTAGGCAGATGATGACGCATTAACGCATTCATCGCGAATTTTAAAGCTATTCTGTGAACTCTCAAATATTGGAATATTCTAATATCTTACGTTGCAATAGATTGAAAAATTCGACGCCTTTAGCGACGACCTACGTGGATCGGTTGGTAGAGCGTCGGATATTATAATGAATCCGGAGGTCGCTGGTTAAAATCCTGGAGGTCTAATTTACCACATTTTTTTTTTAAATAAATGTTTGTCCTCTGTGCGTTTATAATTCATTGATCCGTATCTGAATTATCATGAAACGTATTATTTTCAGGCCTACGCCTGCGTTGCTATGCTATATTTCGCTCAAAAAGTTTTTGTAGGATATCCAAAGTTTTGAGGAACATTGATAATTTTTTTTTAATGAAAGCTGTGCATTGATGGTGCATTGGAGCACATCAGGACCGGGATTAAATCAAAAAAATCTTAATCAATTATTTTTATTTCACATAGGCCCATGAGGGCACTTATAAAAAGTCGACAAAAGGTGCTCGATTCGGGTTGGTCGATTCCATGGAGAAGAACCGGCAAGATAGGATGCATAATACAGTCAGCATCGTTTGTATTTTTCTACCTACTTATGACTACAGACCTCGTTCCTTTCATTGCATTCCTCTTTGATCTCCGAAATGTATATAACCACAAAATGTTTTTCACGCGGTCTATAAAAACCAGAACATTTGCATAAAATTATTAATAGTTCCATGCTTTAAAATCCTTTGTTAAAACCGAATGACGTCAGTCATCCATGTTGATATTTTGTGGTTTTTGATAAGGGTTTATTTACGGTTGGAAAGCTTTAAGCCCTTCAATGACAGTATCAGGATATTTTGAGATGTGCCATTTATTTATGCATAGTACCTGCCTTATATGGGTCAGTTTTGTGAATTATCAATTCATCTCTACAGTTTGTTTACAGTAAAGCCCCTTCGTACAAAAGGCGACGCACTTACTTCACAGACTTTGGTATCCAGATGACTATTGCAATAAAAATCAATAGAGGTTCTTAAACAAGCCCGCGTCAATGGATACCAAAGTCGTACGCTATCAGATACTTGCGTCGCCTTGTATACAAAAGAGCTTTATTTTTTGCTTGATAAAATCATCAAAAGAGTTCTTCCACCCCGGGCAGGGCGGGAGGGACTGTCAGACTTGTACTGACTAAAATCCAAGGTGTCCTTCAATAGCCCTTTATGTTCCGGGGTCACGGTGATGGAAATAAGTCCCGCGACCCCGGCAGGCTTTGGCCCTCTGTGAGGGAGCCGCGTCATTTTGCTCTTTGAGGCGCGCGTGGAACACAACGCGCCCCGTCGACCCGGGCATACGAAAGAGCTTAGTTATTTTTAGAAAGAATAAGTTTTCCTTTAGGACGCCCTACGAAGACCGTCAGATTGATTATAGCTCTTTGCGCCTATTATACTAAAAAAATATCGCGTCTCAATCCAAATCCTGATCTGTTTTATCTTTAATGCTGTCTTGTAATTCAAGAAAGAAATACTATGTTAGACTCAGATTTGGCCGTTGATTGGTTTCAGTAAAAGATCGTGATCAGGATTGCCACTGAGTCCAATATTCAATTTCAGCGTAAATTTCTAACTTTTGATAGTTATTATTACCCTCTTGTAATTTAAGTAAGAAATACTATGTTAGACACAGATTTGGCCGTTGATTGGTTACAGTCAAAGATCGAGATCAGGATTGCGACTGAGATGGAATTTTTTTCCAGCGTAAATCATTATCCTTTGATAATGATTAAATGAAATTAAAACATAATCTAAAACAAACACAACATCCAACATAACATAGTATGTAATTAATCACATTCCCTCGCTGTTTATAACACAAGATTGTAGAATTTGTATTATCTGTACAAGTTACCTACTGTGTTGAACGATGAGTTTCTAATTACCTACAAACACAATGGTACTACGTTATCAGTTATGTAGCTATAAGCTATAAGGCTTGCTAGCTTATCAGGATTGGGTAGAGGGCATAAGTACTAGTTTCAAACATAAAATGACCTAATTCCATCTTTGAGAATAGTTAGCTAGTTAGTCAAGGGACTGTGGGTCTGATTTCTAAGCAGAAAACTTGTGGTTTCAGCGATTAATAAAACGACATGCTAGTGTTTCACTTCGAATAAGATTTATTCAAAACATAGAACATGTCACAGATAATTAAATAAATACACCAGGTGGCGCTTTTTTTTTTTTTTTTTTATCGTGGTAAAATCATCAAATGAGACCTCCAACCCCGGGCAGGGCGGGAAGTACTGTCAGACTTGTACTGACTAAAATCCACGGTGTCCTTCAGTAGCCCTTTATGTTCCGGGGTCGCGGTAATAGAAATAAGTCCCGCGACCCCGGCAGGACCAGGTGGCGCTAGATGCACACAGATAGCTCCTTGGAGTTCGCAACACCACTCATGACCTTTTTCGTTACTATTCATTATCTGCCTAGCCTTTTCCCAACTATATTGGGGTCGGCTTCCAGTCAAACCAAATTCAGCTGGATATCAGTATTTTACATGGAGCGACTGCCTGTCGGACCTCCACAACCCAGTAACTGGGTAATACGATACCCCATGGTAAGACTGATTGTCAGACTTTAGAGCTTTTTTTGTTACTATTATCGGAGTAAAAGCATCAAAGTCGTAATAGTGAATCCTCCTATCCAGGGCATAGCGGGAGAAACTATCAGACTCGTACTGACTAAAATCCACAGCGTCTTTCAATAGCCCTTTACGGTCCAGGGACACGGTAATTCAGATAGTCCCGCAACCACCACTCATGACCTGCGGAAAATTCGTGATACTAAATTTTTTGAATGCGTTTTCATGTAATGACATAGACAGTAGTGCGACGTTAAAAGAATTTTATTCACGGCGGTATTATGCCTCCGCAAATTGTGACCTTACTTACGGTCGTACATCCGTATCCGTACCCGTGTCTTAATTCACGGGGTTAGAAAGTAGACCCCCTGTCTCGAAGGCGCGAGATTACCTTGCGGTCGTGGGCATGTGTAATCAGGTAACCCGTGACCCTGAAAAGTAAAGGGCTATTGAAGGAAGACTATGGATTTTAGTCAGTACGAGTCTGACAGTCCCTTCAGTTCCACTTAGGTAGTTTATAAAAGTATGGCACGAAAATCGAATTGTGGACCAAAGTTAATGTACAATTTCCATTTTTACTTTATAAAATAATTTCTTGTAATTTTTTCTACAACACGAAGACATTTGACAGCAATTGAATTACAATTCCCTCACAATTTATTATTCTAATCGGAAACATGTCATTCATTGTAACGTTTCTTATTAAATATGAATGATTCTATAATAATAACGGCCATATTTAGAATAGTATTCTAATTCACGAAACCTCTAAGGGTACATTTGAGTTGACATTATCTATTACAAAATAAGGTCTACCCGCAGGCTACATAATTATAGTTGTGAGACCTTTATTCGTCTAGAAATATTATCACTGAATTTTTGGTCTGAAGCTTTTTGTTTCCCGACTGTCAGATTCAGGGGGTCTAATCTAATTAAACACGACGCGCCGTCGACCCGGGCATGGTCCATGATTGGACATCGAGTCGCGCATTACTCGCCGCCCACATGTCTATGTCTACGGTGGCCAGAGATAGCTATTCTGTGACGTCCATCGCCGTGGGTGTCTACCACTGCGGCTGGGTCCTTAAGTGGACGCTGTCCTCTCCCTCCTTCGCTAGCATAACTGTTCCGCAGAAGGAGACGACAGCTTCCCACTCCGTCCCCTGATTTAGACAAGAGTCAAGAGTTAACCCATCTTAATTAATAAAGTGCATGAGTATTTAATGTGTCATATTGGCAAATATTATTTTCCCGGGTTTGAACTAAGAACCTAGCGTATGACAGGGTGTTCAATTCTGAGCCATCATGATATGAAACTTAATTTACAAGGACTCTAGGTGAACTTAATTTTTTGCGTACCTCATCATTGTGAAAACAAAAATCTTAAACAAAAACATACTCTTTATCGAAGTAGTTACAGAAAATTGTCGCCTGACAGATGTCCATGTTGTAAAAGGAATATTTTGTCATCATCATCATCATCATCATCATCTCAGCCATAGGACGTCCACTGCTGAACATAGGCCTCCCCTTTTGATCGCCACAAGTACCGGTTGGAAGCGACCTGCATCCAGCGTCTTCCGGCGACCTTCATAAGGTCGTCTGTCCACCTTGTTGGTGGACGTCCTACGCTGCGCTTGCTAGTCCGTGGTCTCCACTCTAGCACTTTTCGACCCCATCTGCCATCCGCTCTGCGAGCAATATGGCCTGCCCACTGCCACTTCAGCTTGCTAATCCGGTGGGCTATATCGGTGACTTTAGTTCGTCATAAATAATTTGTCACCAAAATAGAATACAAAACTTGATTTAACATTGAAGGGTCAATAGCAAAATAATGTGTTGAGCTCAACTGTAACCCTTAAGAGGTTCGTTTTGTTTAAATGAGATATAACAAGTCTTTTGTTCAGGGATGTAAACCTTTTTGTGTTCGATCAACCGGTTAAATTCTAGTAAGTGGTTGCCAATTAGGATTAAGAACTTGTTTCATATAAAGAGGATGTATTATAAGGTACACCATTTTTAGATAACGGTTGAATAGTAAAGTTATTTTACTGAAGGTAATGCACGTGGTCGCAAGACTTACGAATTACCGTGACTCCGGAACGTAAAAGGCTATTGAAGTATACCGTGGATTTTAGTCAGTACGAGTCAGACAGACAAATAGGTACCACCCAAGGCAGAGAGGGAGGGATCCCTCTCTGCCTTGGGTGGTATTTGATGATTTTACCACTATAAAAAAAGGTAAGTCACGTACACTTAAACCAATTTTTTTTTCAATATATTGAAAAAATGCAACCTGCGTGTACGTGCGTACATCAAAGTGTTCAGTGATACCATCTCCCTAACAGCCATTTTCTGGAATAATGGAAAAATCCGGTAGCACTTTTTACCTCCCCACCAACGTGTCTCCACGTTGCCGTCGTGGTGGGGCTTGCGTGTCTAAATGATCTCTGGGCCCCTGCCGGTAGAGGCACTTGTGCACTCATGCCGGACGGGCTC
This sequence comes from Agrotis ipsilon, assembly GCA_028554685.1. Taxonomy (NCBI): domain Eukaryota; kingdom Metazoa; phylum Arthropoda; class Insecta; order Lepidoptera; family Noctuidae; genus Agrotis; species Agrotis ipsilon. The sequence continues at coordinate 1,931,976 of CM052971.1, forward strand.
AGAGGGAGAGACCAGACCAAGAGGGACACCGGGGAAAAGGCGCGCCGCCTGCAGGATCGAGCAGTTAGCTCGAGCTTGTAGGCGGCGCGGGGCCCGGTCTCAGAGACTGGGCTCAGGGGGGGGAAAGGTTCACTTCCGGTCTGCGTCTGCGCGTTCAGACGTAACCGTGAAGTGAACCAGGGGATGGGAATGGGGGTAGGGTTGTAAGAGGAACTCACCTCTCTAAAAAAGTGACTTATGGAAAAAAAGATTTTTGTAAAGGCTACCCAGGCGGGTCCCAGCTGCTCAGCAGCTGGGGAATCCCGCACCGGACACGTCCGGTCTGCCCCACCGTACTCTGGGGGGGGCAACAACAATCGTTTTTACCCACATTTTGGTCCGGCAGTCGCCGCATTGAGCCAGGGAGGCTCACGTGCCCGTGAGGGGGAGTCACTGGACTTGTCCAGTACGTCCTCCTCACCGACACCGAATAACGAGCGGGCACAGAGTGCCGCTCCGCAGAAGGAGGGGGCGCTGGTGCCTGAGTCGGAGTCCGACTCGGCATCAGACGCCGTTAGCTTCCAGAGTGTTACCTCTGGAAGCGTAGCGAAGAGGAGTGAGGGGAGCGCCAGTAAGAGGAGTAAATTCCTCAAGCGCTCCCGGGAAGATGTCTCCTCGTCCGAGGAGGGTCCTGCCGGCCGGAAGATCCCCACTAGCGTGCGGGGTAAAGGCCGAGGCAGGACTGGGGGCAGAGGGCTCACGACTGAGCCCCCCCCCCCCCTCATTCGAAGAAACGGTGGCGGAGGCTCTCCGCAACCTGACCCGCACCAAGCCAGGCAAGAAGGCCACCAAGGAAAAGTCCTTGGGTGTGGCCATGGCCAAAATCTTGGGAGCGGCAACGGAGAGCCTCGGGTTGCCTCCTCCCGCATCGACAGCATCGGGTGAAATATCCCAAATGCGGGAGGAGGTGGCCAAACTGACGGCGGCGATGGATGTTCTCCGTAAGGAGAACATCCATCTCAAAACGGAGTTGGCCGGTCTGCGGAAGGCGCGCCGGGATGAGGTCCCGCAGCCGCGGCCGCAGGCACAGACGCAGGCGCAGGTGCGGACGAAGGAGCCGCCGGCGAAGCCCGCACCAACAGACGACAGCAATGCTGTCCTAAGTCTGGTGCGGCAGGAGCTGGCGGCTTTCAACCAGCGGTTCACAGTGCTGGAGAACCGCATCCTGCGCCCCCCGCTCGCGGCAGCGTCGTACGCGGCTGTAGCCGCAGCCACGCCACCCAGGCCGGCCCAGGAGAAGCGGGCCGCGACGAAGCCGCAAGCACCGCCGAAACAGCCACCGGCAAGAGCTGGTCAAGCGGCGGCGGCACCGGCGAAGGCGAGGGCGGCCCCGGCGAGGGCGGTCCCAGCAGCGGCGGCTCCTGGGACACCGGCCCCAAAAAAGAGAAAGGGTGTCACGGCGGCGGCGGCGAGTCAGCCGCCCCAACCTGTTCCTACGCAGCCCTCGCGTCCTCCCCCAGCCGATGCCGAATGGCAGGTGGCGGGAGAGAGCAGGGCCAAGAAGAGGAACAGGCGGCGACAGCGAAGGCGGCAGCGAAAGCGAACCGTCGCGGCGAAACTCCGCGCCCCCAAGACCGCGGCTGTAGTTATTACTCTGCAGCCGGACGCGGTCAAGAGGGGCGTGACGTACCGCGACGTGTTCGCGAAGGCGAAGGAGGCAGTGGACCTCCGAGAGCTGGGTATCGACGGGGGCCTCCGGGTGCAAGTCACCGCAACGGGGGCCAGACTACTGTCGATCCCCGGCACGGCCAGCGGCCCTACCGCTGACGCTCTGGCCGAAAGGCTCAGGGCGTCCTTAGACGCGGAGGAGGCCCGAGTCTCCAGGCCCGTAAAGCGCGCTGACCTGCGCATTATGGGCCTGGACGACTCCATCTCGGAGGGGGACGTGGTGGCCGCCGTGGCCAGGGCTGGGGAATGCCCCGCCGATCAGGTCAGGGCAGGCATCCTACGCCCTGACTTCGCGGGGCTGCTGTCAGTAACGGTCAGCTGCCCCGTGCCGGCGGCCAAAAAGATTGGGGAGGGCCGAAGGCTCTTGGTCGGCTGGGTGTCCGCGCAGGTGAAACTGCTGGAGCCCAGGCCCCTGAGGTGCTTCCGCTGCCAAGTGGGTAACCACACGGCGTGCAAGTGCACCTCGGAGGTTGACCGCAGCGGCGATTGCTTCCGCTGCGGCCGGCCCGGTCACAAGGCCGGCTCTTGCAATGCCCCGCCGCACTGTTTCCTATGTGCGGCGGCTGGTAAGCCGGCCGATCACCGGGCAGGGGGCAAAGCCTGCGCCCCGCCCGCCAAGACCAAGAGCAGAGGTAGGCCCTCTGCCACCGCCGTCCCCGCTACTGCCGCCGCCGCAGCTCCCGCTGCCGCCGCCGCCGCCGTCGCCGCCACCGCCGCCGCCGCCGCCACCGCTGCGGCCGCCGCCGTGGCCGTACCCCCGCGGGGGGTCCTGGAGGAGGCCGCAATGGATTCAGATTAATGTCTCCATTGCGCTTCCTCCAGGCGAACATCAACCACTGCGCCGCTGCTCAGGATCTCTTGCTCCAGAGCATGGCGCAGTGGTTGATCAATGTCGCCGTGGTCGCCGAGCCGTACTTTGTCGTGCCCAGAGATGACTGGGTAGCGGACCTGAACGGCTCGGTGACCCTAATTTTGTCGACCGCCGCCGGTACCCCGCCCCTCGATCGTGTTCAGAGAGGGCGCGGGATCGTCGCAGCGCGGTTCGGGGAGATCGCCATTGTCGGCGTGTATTTCTCCCCGAACCGAACTCTCGCCGAGTTCCAAGACTCCCTAGCGGAGCTGGGAGACGTCGTCGTCGCCCTCGGTTCCCTCCCCGCGCTTGTCCTCGGGGACTTCAATGCCAAAAATCCGGCTTGGGGTTCCCGGTCCATGGACCGTTCGCGGGGTAGGACGCTCGAGCGCTGGGCCCGTGGTCATGGCCTAGTGATCGAGAACCGGGGTTCTGTCCCCACGTGCGTGCGGTTTATGGGCGAGTCGGTGGTGGACATTACGTTCGCCACCCCCGACCTGTCGCCGCGCGTCACTGACTGGCGCGTTGTAGAGGAGGTGGAGACCTACTCCGATCACCGGTATATCCGGTTCGACGTCTCCACCCAGACCTCAGACGCACCGGTCCCAAGTGGACGGAACCCGTGTGGTCCGCGATGGGCGCTGAAGCAGCTGGACCGGGAGCTATTCCTGGAAGCCTCGATCGTGCAGGCCTGGGTGTCACCACCGGACAGGCCTGCCGACGTCAACGACGAGGCGGAGTGGTTCCGGGAGGCCATGTCGGAAATCTGCGACGTGGCCATGCCCCGGGTCCGGCAAGGACGCGCCCGGCGTCAGTTGTACTGGTGGTCGAGTGAGCTGGCAGCGCTGCGCGAGGCGTGCGTTGCCGCGCGACGCCAGTACACCAGGTTCCGCAGGCGCCGCACCCGACCTCCGGATGCGGTGGCTGTAGAGGCGGAGCTATACGAGGGCTACAGGGCAGCGAAGACCGTCCTCCGCGACGCGATCTTTCGGGCCAAGGAATTGGCCCGCGAGGAGATGCTGGAGTCTCTGAACGGGGACCCATGGGGCCGGCCTTACAAGGCGGTGAGAGCGAAGCTCCGCCCCTGGGCTCCCCCGTTGACGCAGAGGCTCCGGCCTCAGTTCGTGGAGGAAGTGGTGAGCGCCCTGTTCCCATCGCGAGGGGAGCATACTCCCCCGCCCATGGCTCCGTCTCCGACGGAATCTGACGGTGAAGCTGGCGCAAACGCGGACCACAGCAGCGACGACGACGTCTACGACGCTCCAGAGGTGACCGAGGTAGACCTGAGAGTGGCGGTACAGCGGCTCAAAGCCAAAAATACCGCCCCAGGACCCGACGGCCTGCCAGGGAAAGCCTGGGTCCTGGCCTTCGGGACTATCGGGCCTCGACTGGGGGGGCTCTTTAGCGCATGCCTGGAGAGGGGCCGGTTCCCGCTTCCTTGGAAGACGGGGAAACTGGTCCTGATCCAGAAGCCCGGGCGCCCTGCGGACTCTCCGTCCGCATTCCGGCCCATCGTGCTGCTCGACGAGGTGGGCAAGCTCTTTGAGAGAGTTATTGCAGACCGCCTCGTCGGGCACCTGAATCGGATGGGCCCGGACCTGTCGGAGAGCCAGTTCGGCTTCCGCAGGGGGCGCTCGACGGTGGACGCCATCATGCGCGTTAGAGCCCTCACGACGGGGGATGCTGTTGCCCGGGGCAGGGTCGTCTTGGCGGTGTCTTTGGACATCTCCAATGCCTTCAACACCCTGCCCTGGAGTTGCATCAGGGAGGCACTCCGGTATCACCGGGTGCCGACCTACCTCCGTCGTGTGGTCGAGGATTACCTGACGGACAGAGCCGTCATCTACCCCGGTCACCGGGGAGAGTGGAACCGGCGGGAGATGTCGTGCGGTGTCCCACAGGGCTCGGTCTTGGGGCCGTCCCTGTGGAACATCGGCTACGACTACGTGCTGCGAGGCGACCTCCCGGACGGCGTCAGCGTGATTTGTTACGCTGACGACACGCTCGTCCTGGCACAGGGAGTGTCGCACCAGGCGGCGGCCGACAAGGCGACACAAGCGGTTGCGACAGTCGTCCAAAGGATCCGGCAGCTGGGACTCGAGGTGGCGCTTCACAAAACGGTGGCCATGTGCTTTCATGGCCGCCTGAACGCGCCGCGGACCGAGTCCCACATAACGGTGGAGGGGGTTCGCATGGGCGTCGGGAGGACGATGAAGTACCTGGGACTCGTCCTCGACAGCCGGTGGAACTTCAGGGAGCATTTCCTGAGTTTGGCCCCAAGGCTGAACCGGACAGCAGCCGCCCTCAAGCGACTGCTGCCTAATCTCAGCGGGCCAAACGCCTCCTGCCGTAGGCTGTACGCCGGTATCGTGCGGTCCATGGCCCTCTACGGGGCCCCCGTGTGGGCCCTGAGCATCCGGACGCGACCACAGAAGTTGGTCGCATGCCAGAGGGTCATGGCTATCCGGATGATCCGGGGATACCGCACGATCGCCGGCGAAGCGGCGAACCTGCTTGCCGGATTACTACCCTGGGATCTGGAGGCGACTGCCCTCCAGCACGTCTATGAGTGGCGTGTGGAGGCGCAGCGCCGGGGCGAGACCCCGCTGCCTCGAGAAGTCGAGGCGTGGCGGGAAGAGCTCCGGCGCGAACTCAGGGTAGTATGGATTGGACGACTGTCGCAACCGACGGCCGGGCACGCCGCAATCGCGGCGGTAAGACCCCTCTTTGAGGAGTGGCTGGAGAGACGTCACGGCGTCCTGACCTATCGCATGACGCAGGTCCTCACCGGACACGGAAGTTTCGGGAGGTACCTGTGGCTGATGGGAAAGGAGGAAACGCCGGGGTGTCACCACTGCGAAGATCGCCCGGAGGACACAGTAGAGCATACGGTGCAAGACTGCCCAGCTTGGGCAGAGCACCGACGTGTCCTCACGGCGGCGATAGGCGGAGACCTCTCGCGCCCGGCATTGGTTTCGGCCATGCTGCGGAGCGAGACGGAGTGGGAAGCGGTCGCCGCCTTCTGCGAGGCAGTAATGCTCGTGAAGGAGGCGGCGGGCCGCGAGAGAGAGAGGACAGCGTCCTCCCTCCGCCCCAACCGCAGTGGTGTACGCCCACGGCGCCGTACGTCGCAAGACGATCTCCGGCCACCGTAGGCGCGGGCATGCGGACAGCGAGTAAAGGGCAACTCGCTGTCCGACCATGGACCATGCCCGGGTCGACGGCGCGTCGTGTTCCACGCGCGCCTCAAAGAGCTGTCAGCAAAAATGACGGGGCCCCCTCTCAGAGGGCCAAAGCCTGCCGGGGTCGCGGGATTCATTTCTATTACCGTGACCCCGGAACATAAAGGGCTACTGAAGGACACCGTGGATTTTAGTCAGTACAAGTCTGACAGTACCTCCCGCCCTGCCCGGGGTTGGAGGTCTCATTTGATGATTTTACCACGATAAAAAAAAAAAAAAAAAAAAAAGCACTTTTTACCTGAACCGAAATTCAAAATTTTCACACGCAGAGGATCCACCATAACGTCCTAAAGAGAGAGTACTTCCACTGTGAGAAAGAAACAAAGCTATACAAGTCGTCTAGCGCCATCTCCTTCCCACAGTTGAATTAACGTCTCTTAGAGACGTCATGGTAGACCACCAGTATTCGTAGTTACGGCCACGACACCAACAGAGCAGTCCAGTAGATCATGTTACTGTAAATAAAGTTTTTCTAAACAGTACCCTTAGCACGAGTTTTCAGTAAATAAGACGTAAAGTAAACTAAAACTTTTAAATTGACAATTTTCAAGGCAAAAATTAGTTCCTTCTTCGCACACCAGAGGTGCTGTTCCATTTTTTCCTTGAAAATTGTCAATTTGAAAGTGTCAAAGTTCCAGTTTACTTTACGTCTCATTTACTAAAAACTCGTGCTAAGGGTACAGGTACGGGCACGTCGCAATAGCGGCGATAAGACCCCTCTTTGAGGAGTGGCTGGAGAGACGTCACGGCGTCCTAACCTTCCGCGTGACGCAGGTCCTCACCGGACACGGATGTTTCGGGAGGTACCTGTGTCTTATGAGAAAGGAAGAAACGCCTGGGTGTCACCACTGCGTAGATCGCCCGGAGGACACAGTCGAGCATACGGTGCAGGATTGCCCCGCTTGGGCGGAGCACCGACGTGTCCTCACGGCGGCGATAGGCGGAGACCTCTCGCGCCCAGCACTGGTCGCGGCCATGCTGCGGGGCGAGACGGAGTGGGAAGCGGTCGCCTCCTTCTGAGAGGGCTAAAGCCTGGCGGGGTCGCGGGTCTTATACCATCACCGTGACCCCGGAACATAAAGGGCTATTGAAGGACACCGTGGATTTTAGTCAGTACAAGTCTAACAGTACATCTCGCCCTGAAAAAAAAAAAAAAAAGGTACAGGTAAGTAAGCTAAGCTCCATCTTTTTATGTCACTTTGTTCTTTCACAGCATTTCTTTCAAGTTTTCCGGGAAAACAATGTAACATCCATTACATCTAGAACATTGAAGTAGTAACTAAGATGGTTCTCACCCAACTTAGAACCATTATTCGTGCCATAAAACTTTACATACAACAAAATGTTCCGTTTGTCAGTTTTACATTGTTCATATAGTCCAGGAGCGAGTATTGGCACAGTTTAAGTGATTTTAGTATTTTATTTGCATAGTAAAATTAAACATAATTATTAAAAAAAATTACAAATGCTGTTATTTACCCAAAAGTGTTCCATATATAATATAATAATCTGGGGGCACGGCAGTGCCCGGCCAAGACGAGTCAAGCGAAGCGCAAGGGTACTACCTACCTTTTCTCGAAGTGACGCTTCGTTTTTTTTGAACCCTCATAGAGTTGGTTTCCGATGTACCAGATAGTTCATATTCGCAAAATATGATGCCAATAATAGACTTATTAAGCATACAACGTCTCAATAGTATAGCTATAATATTTTACATTTTATTGATATCTAAAATACACGGATTTCGTTACTGATATACTGACACACTGATGATCATAAAAATGTTTGGCTACTTCCTGAAGTGCTAGAGACCTGAAATTCGGTATGTAATCTAGGTTTAGTAATCATCATCTGTCTAGCCTTTTCCCAACTATATTGGGGTCAGCTTCCAGTCGAACCAGATGCAGCTGGATGTCAGTATTTTACATGGAGCGATTGCCTGTTGGACCTCCACAACCCAGTAAGCCAGTAGGCCTCACCTTTAGACCGCCACGCCGCCCGAATGAAAATTAGCCACTTGCATGTATCGGTTGCCCGCGACTCTCACGATATCGTAGCTAAACTATTGCCTAGATCAACCTTAATGGCAAAAGAAAATGCGACGCTGTCTCCTGTACTATAAAACATTAAATTTCATAGCCGAGTAGAGAAGTTTACTTACACTTAACTACGAACACAACGAACAACCGCTTGACTCCGTTTTTGTAACGAAATTAAATTCAGAATTGAGTTGTATGACTTTCTTTGAAAACTCCTTTAAAATATTTATGTGTGGGAGTTGAAATATTATATTGAACCGGTTTCGGTTTTCTTGGTTACCACAAATTATGTGTTTTCGGAAGCTGAAGTTTGTAATTAGTTAATTATAATTACGGTTGTAATTTTCGCACATAATATTTTACGTAACGACTGTTTAAATATTTATTACTTACTTAATTGTTTTCTTCCGAAAGTTGATTTTTGGAGTGTTTATTAATAATTTGTGTAAATATTCGTATGACTACACACCAATAACTGTTGTTGGTGTTATAAGAGCATCCACGTTCCAAGAGAATTGCTTAGAAAGGGGCAGCAGTTCTAAAACAGAAATGATATTAATTAATTAAAACACAAAAATGCACTGGAAGAACATGAGCGACCCACACCTGTTATATAATACAGGATTATGATGATAATACCATAACACAATCTTCTTCTAATCGTGTGATGACAATCTATAACTCTGCCTATTTTGGACCACGAGTTGAGCGCTCTCCGAAAAGTCTAGAGCTCCTGTAACAAAAAGTCGGCAGGGTAATCATGCCTACTTCGCGTTTTCGTAAACAAAATCGGGGAAAGATAAATTCAGAGAACTCTCGAATACGCGACTTCTGGATGACGATGATTCAGCGTCAAAAGAGTGTGTTGCGATGGCCTAATTGGTAAGGCGTCTCGAGTACTTATCCAGGAGACGCCGGTTGGAGTTTCACTCATAACAATTTTTTTTTTTCTTTAAAAATCTTTACTAAATAACAGCTAATGTAACAGTTATTTATTTTCAGCTTTTCGTTATTTTTATGTCCAGTATAAAATATCTGCAAACAATACTCGTAAGCCTTTACACGACCACAAAGAGGCTTTTTAATATTGATATCAACCTCACACATACAGGGTGATGAAAAATTCACCGGCCTTCATATAAAGCGAGCCCGGCCGGCTGTTAATTTGTCACGTCCTGAAAGAGAATGGCGGTTCATTACTTTATTTTTTCAGCTATAAAATAAATAATAACATACTGTGAATACTCGTAAGTGTTTGCTGTTGATTTTTTTAGTTTGCGATTTTTATTGAAATACCAATTTAATGAAATGCTGTCCGGTTTTGAATTTTAAAGAATAACTAGTTTTTTTTTTTAAATTCATTGACGATATCTTTTTCTTTGTGATGTTTTAATAAGTAAAAAAAATAACTTTCCGTCTCCGTACTTTTAATTCGACTAAACCTCAGATGTGTCGAATTATCGACACATCTGAGGTCTAATCTCTAAGCGAGCAAAACCTGTTATTTCGACCTTAGATATGGGCACAAGACAGATAGCTCCTTAGAGTCCGGACAACCACTCATGCGTACCTGCGGAAAATTCGTTGTACTACATTTTTTTTATGCAATTTGATTAATAACATAGACACTAGCACCGCGTGGGTATTTTAGTTTTCGTCAAAATCGGCCTCGAGACTCTTTTTAATTTTTAGATATTCCTCATAGTTTCGGATGTAGCCATCCACGCCCAGTTGGAAAAATCACACTGTATTGTATAATGTAATTTTATTTAATAATAATCTTTACTTACTTTAGAACGATACTTAAAATTAACTACAAGAAGTTCGTCGTCAGTAATTACAGACTCTGTGAAAACTCTATCCATCTATTGAATAATTATGTAATTACTGACAGTAACCCACACCAGTTACTGTTAGTAATTACATAATTATCCCACGCATTCATCTCCCCTCAAGTGACCGATCTGCGATATACTGCGGCATACTGGCTAAGTTGGGTATTAAATGCATGAAAGAGTGTTATTTTCATCGTATTGCAACTCGGGGCCCTAGTAAATACGTGACTATAATATTGTATCAAAGTAAATACATAAATCGCTCGTGCAAACATAATAGTTATGTAATGTAATGCTTTGTTACATAGTTAATTGAATAACATTGCCATTCGCTAGTCATTAACCTTATATTAATAACACTATTATTCCTGTATGCGTAACATTATAAACTAAATAGTTATTTAATCTAAACCTAACGGCTGTTTAATTTACTATGTATTTGTATAATAATGTAATTTTATATTAGTTTAATAATGATAACCACTGCAATTTTATTATATTGCTAGTTGCTATTCTCGGCTTTGCGGGGCTAGGCTAGACTATATTATATCATGTCTGGGTAGATATAATAATGATAGCCTATGCTACTCAGGGTGAATGTACCTGTCTAAAGTTAATTTTTTTTTTATCGAAGTTTATTCATTACAAACATACACACAAAAATACAATTATTTCCACTTTATAACATGTCATAATAGGTTTAATAGGGATCCTATTAATGTACACCTTGCAATTTGGTCAGAGAGCAATACTGTACCCTCAGCACGAGTTTTCAGTATTTGAGACGTAAACTGGAACTTTGAAAATTTCAAATTGACCATTTTCAAGGCAAAAATTAGTTCCGTCTTCGCACACCTGAGGCGCTGTTCCATTTTATCAGACAAGAAACGCTGTAAATACTGGAAAGACGCTGTAAGTAAAAAATGGTGTAAAACGCAACAGTACTTATAGTATGCCTACATTTCACCTGAAATAATAACAATGCCCTGTATAAGGGGACGACTTTTACCTCAACCAGAAAAAGGTATACTGTACGATACAATTGACTCCTAAACGGTATAGTAATAAACACAAAACATGTGTCCTTAATGCTCTGTGGAAGCCATTTGTCTCAAACATGCGAGCTAGTATAACCTATGAGGAAAACGTGAATGCAAGGCAAACTACCAATGTAGGATGTTGGAAAGCAATATTTGTTTACTTTGGTTATCTTTTTGAAACAACTTGTCTTTCTTCACTCAGTTACCATCAGGTGGTATAAGAGTCCACTTCTCGAGACTTTTTCACATTTATTCGTGTGAAATAGTAAACCGTAGTAGTCCTATTTCAACCTCGAAGACTCAACGGTGAGTGATTTTTTTGTAAGTGGTAAAATCTTGGTAAAATTATCAAATGAGTCCTCCAACCCAGGGCGCGATGGAAGGGACTGTGGGACACGTACTGCCTGAAATCAATCGTGTTTCTTCAATTGCCGTTTAAGTTCCAGGGTCAAGGTTACCTAGTGAGACAGTCCCGCGACCCCGATAAGCATTTGACATTCTATGAAGGCCCCGTCAGATTAGGAGCAGATCTTTGAGGCACGTGTGGACCTTCCTTCACACACGATCAACTCGAGAATGGTCCCAGTTCGGACGGCGAGCTACCCGTTAACTCGTCGTCCACACGTCCCTTTTCTGCGTGCTAAAGTCATCAAATGAGTCCAGAACCCAGGGCAGAGCGGAAGGGACTGTCAGACTCGTACTGAAAACAATCCACAGTGTCCTTCAATAGCCCTTTACGTTCCGGGGTCACGGTAATTCGTGAATCCCCTGTAACTCCTTCACACGCCCGTAAGATGGGTGTTTAGATGTAAATTGGTAGGACATTAAATGGAAACTAGTAAGAGATTCAGACATGATGACAATTATAATTACGTAGGTAATAAGATTGAGGTATTCCACTTAGGGCACCCGCTGACAATGGCACCTGGGCTACTGGTACCTTATCTATTCGACATAAGGCTCCTTGGAACCAACGCAGACGTTGACCTCACCAACCACACTAAAACACACTTGTGTGTGTGTAAGTGTGGTTGTCTTTGTAGACACACACAAACACACAGTCAACATCTTTCAACTAAGTTGACACGTCACAGAGCCCGTTCTAATTACCGGTTGCGGTATGTAAACGGACTTTAATCACGGATGTACGGATCTAGCCGGATCTGTACGGATGCAATTAACCGTGGGCTACTCGGGTAGCGGTTGAGGATACTAATTTGAGCCTACCTGTGTCTGAGATTGTTTTGAGCACTGTGTGTCTTGAGGGTGTTTTTCTAGGAAACTGTGTTACCGTAACCGGAGACAATTCTGTGCTGCATAATGGTTTGTATGATATATTGGACTGCCTAGTTGGGCATGAGCTCCTGGTCGCGAGACTTACCGAATTACCGTGATCCTATAAAGCAAAGGTCTATTGAAGGACACCGTGGATTTTAGTTAGTACTGGTCTGACAGTTGGGTAGGAGGACTCATTTGATGATTTTACCACGAAAAAAAAGGATATGAGCTCCTAGGTTGCTTAAGTCGAGTGATGTGTTATTATGTTTTAATAAGTCAGTAGCAGCCCTCAGACCAACAAAAAAAGAAAGACGGCGCGCCTCGAACATCATAAGTGAAGCCATGAAACCGTGCTCCTGCAAGTAACCATACACGCTCACGCACACACCTACACTAAAACCATGCTCATCGCTATTAGTACGTTACGAGTCGTCGTCAAGTAAATTTAGATTGAAAACATAGAATTATGCCTTCCTGTGTAGTGAAAAGTTGCAAAAACAACAGCAAATCACATAAAAAGTAAAAAAAAAAAATTACAAAGAAAAAATGTAACAAATGGCAACCCAACTCGATACACACATAGATAAAAAGGTGGCTTCACTTTTGATGTTCGCGGCGCGCCGTCTTTCTTTTTTTGTTGGTCTGAGGTAGCAGCCATAATTTTTTTTTGGCATGGCATGGCCTCGACCAAGGCTGGACGCAAAATATCACCAACGCTCTCCTCCGTTTTCTCACGGAGGTGCTCTGCCCAAGTGGAAAAGATCTCCACGAGATGTTACACATATGCAAAACTGCTAGCCACAGCTAATTTTAAAAACACCCTCAATCAAACCTATAAATAATAATTAAAATGAACTCCACGCAACCACGCCTAAATTGGATAATTATTAATGAGACTATTAATTAATTAAATTACTTGCCGATTACAGACCTCGTAGGTTTCATTGAAAGGTCACCAAACTCAGAGACGCAAGAATTTAACGAAACGTTTATTTTCAATCAAACAAAATGAAAATCTAAAACTAATTAGTGAGGAATGCCGTCGTTTCCTTTGTAAAAGAACTGAAATAAATTAGGGTTTTTTTCATTACTGCTTTGTTCTGTAGCGTTTTTCTTCTTTTTGTTTTTCCGTTACAAGCAACAATAGCCTTGATTTCTTCATTGGCGTGCATGCCAATGTTTGTGGGGTGGAATGTGAACTGAAAGCGATTTTAAAATGTATTAGTCCATTTGTTTTAATTACCTCTCTTATAGTAACTGATCCGTAGACGAACTAAAATCACCGACATAGCCCACCGTATTAGCAAGCTGAAGTGGCAATGGGGTGCCGATGGGGTCGAAAAATACTAGAGTGGAGACCACGGACTAGAAAGTGCAGCGTAGGACGTCGACCAACAAGATGGACAGAAAACCTTATAAAGGTCGCCGAAAGACGCTGGATGCAGTTCGCTTCTAACCGGTATAAATGTGGAAATCTAAAGAGGAGGCCTATGTTCAGCAGTGATTAATCGTAACTGAACCTTTTTTTATCGCGGTAAAATCATCAAATGTTTCCTCCCGCCCTGGACGGGGAGGGAGGTACTATAAGACTTGTACTGACGAAAATCCACGGTGATCCTTCAATAGCCCTTTTCGTACTAAGGTCACGGTTTCCTGATGAGAAAGTCCCGTGACCCCGGCAATCGTAACTGAACCTTGACGATCAAACTGTTCAGCTGTTATCATCTCCGACTTCCATACAAATCTTTATCTTTACATCCTTTACTATTTAAACGAAGAATATTTTGTGTCGCTATTAAATATTTTCCGTTACTCGAAAACCGCGCCCTAGCTAGACCACTTATCTAGGAAAATTAGTTTTTTCCGTATTGTCGCACATACTTATAGGACGCACAATATAATTATAATTATGCTTCGTAATTTCGTTTCCTGAAACTCGCACCTTGATGGTCGATTTGTTTTATCATTCACGTTTTATTCTAATAAGTGTGGGTTCAAACCCTAGATTTAAACGGGTTTTCTTATTTTTGTTTTCTTTTTGTCCTTTCATTTTTCATTATTTTGTTAAAGAGGCAGTAACCAAGTGGAGCTAAGCTACCAGGTACCAGTTACATAACTTTGTACACTCGGCACAAATATACTGCTAACCAATTTCCTTCAAATCATCAAATTCGTCATACTCGCGGACGTCCCACACATATAACACCTCCGTGAAATAACTGCAACAAACAATTTGCCCATAATATGTCCTGAATAAATACGTCATCTGCTTATGCAATAGGTGCGTCCACACAGGGCGAGCAGCCTTGCGAGGCAATTGCCGCGCGGAGAAGCTCGGTTAGTGTATCGACCGAGGCAAGCGATCGCGTGGGGTATTCCCGTTTCAGCAACTATTTCCTTCTAATCCTAAAAATGCTTCGACGAAAACATTTGCTCAAACGCCGCAGACGAGCGAGCGAGCGTTCGAACCATCCAGTGTCAGCTTTTTTAATTGCTTCCGTATATTGTTTCGTGCCTCGGTCGAGAAACATTAGACGCGTCCACACAGAGCGGATGGACTCGCGTGGCAGATTCCTCGCGAAGCGATTGCCTCGCGAGGGTGCTCGCTCTGTGTGGACGCACCTATTCAGTAATACGTGCGTCGGCGTCATGTTTAGTTATATAAGTGATACGTTAGTATTCATGTCCACCCTCCGAACTAGGCTAATTTATTGGTATTGTACTAGAAATAGGTTCATATCGATAGGATGTATGAGGGAGGCAATTTTGTTTGATCCTATAATTGGATTCCACTCTGATCCCCAAACCGATCCCCTGTCATATATTTTTTCTTTCTAGGGGATCAGTTTTTGGGGATCAGAGTGGAATAACCCGGAAACTCGGAGGTTTTAGATGAACTAATCATGATTAATTTAAACGAATACTATATACTTAAATTAATGTCGACCATTGTTTTTCTTATATTGTTGCTTATTTTTGAAGTTTGTGTTTTGTAGGTCATACAATTTTTACCCTTATTGTATAGTTATACTATTGTTTATTGTCACTGTAGTTAACTTTAATTATGTAAATATTCATAAAGCATGTAACGAATCTGCTATGACAGTTGTTAGGAAATTTTATTTATATTAAACATAAAAAGAGTATGTTTGGTTGAAAGCAATAATTTCTGGTGGATCTTACACCTCTTCAATGTTCGGCTCAAGGACATGCCGGTTTCCTCGCAATGTTTTTCTTCGACTTTTTGAGAGCAAATAAACGGAATAAGAACAACTAAAAGTTTCCTCCCAAAAAAACACACTCCAAAACTAAATAAATATACATCTGTAATTTACAAGTTCTAAACAAAATATAATTACGGAGTTAATGATAATCAATTCATGTTATTACCCCGAAACCACAAATGCAATTGAAACCACGTATCGAAAACTCCCTATCAAAACACCCCGTAACATACAACCTTTTAGTTACAGCAACAATGGAGCGAACCTGAAACATTTGCTTGTAACAATACCGCGCAAAAAGCACTTAATACTACACATTCAATGTTTTTCTTCCATCGTACCCTTTCCTTTCCGTTCTCAAAATAGACACGTAATGTGCAACCCTTTGACCTTCGCCGTTTTGAGGGTTAACCCGTTAAACAGAATAGTACAGAAAATCAATTCTATGCGCTGTGGTAAAATAGACACACGAACAGACGCGCGACACTAATTTAGTAAAAAAAAAATGCATACACCAGGATATTTTCCTGTTCTGTGGGTGTGTTTCAGCAGGATTATTGTCTTAGTCCGTCAATGAAGATGTAACTCGAAGTAATTGAGAGAACCCTACTCCCTATAAGTTTTGATATCATAAGTTCTAACAACGCATCGGGAGTCGGGACAACTGTGATTGGACAGTTGCCACAAACTTATAGTCCTTTTTTTTTTGGAATAAACCCACCACGCTATTTCCAAAGCACTGCAACTCCTAAAAGCCAGAATCAACAGTGGCAACCACCAGAAAAGCACCGAGACAATGAAGCTCGACGTGTCCTGGAGAATAAATTTACCTGTCTTGAATCCTGCAATGAAATTAATCAGAATGAAGGTTCAAATCCGTCAGCTAGTTTTTAAGCGAAAGAGCAACAAACATCCAACCACCAAAACATTTTACGTTTATAATTTCCCACCAAACCAAATTTAAGATAGACAAAGGCGTTAAACAGGGTGACCCGCTCTCTCCCAAATTGTTTACTAGCACTCTTGAGGAAGTATTCAAAAACCTGGCAGACCCATGGTCCAGTAAAGGCATAACAGTCGATAATAAAAAACTGACCAACCTTCGTTTCGCTGATGACATCACTCTATTTGCACCGACTGCTGCCGAGTTACAACTGATGCTTCAAGACCTAAGCACAGCAAGCCTTGAGGTTGGACTAATGATGAATCGGTCAAAGACAAAAGTAATGACCAATAGCACAAAAAGTAGGATTGAAGTAGATGGACAAGAAATTCACTATGTCGATGAGTACATTTATTTGGGCCAGATAGCTTCCTTCGAAAACAGGCAAGACAAAGAAGTTGACCGCCGGGTCGACAACGCCTGGAAGAGCTACTGGTCCATGAAGTCGCTAATGAAGGGTGACCTACCTCTATCCCTGAAGCGCAAACTCATCGACATGTGCATTCTTCCCATTCTTACCTACGGTGCTCAAACCTGGTCCCTAACTGAGTCACAAAACATACCTGTTAAAAATGGGGGCAAATTCTCCTAAAAAAGGGTTGAAATAACTAGGAAGTATGATATTAGTAGAGCTGACCTTCTGTTCCTGTCTACTATTCCGTGTCATTAATATTGTACGCACGTTCACGTTCTACAATGGTTTCGTTACAAATCACGGGTTTGTGTTCCGTATGTTTGATTAATTGACTTGTGATTCCTCTTTTTGTTCGGATTTGTGAATTTTGCAACAGTATTCACGATATGAACGAATTAGGAATACAAAAATAGATTTTGCAATTGGTAAAACAGGAACCCAACTGTGGTTTGACTCTTAGTACCTAACTAATGGCTTGTCTTAGTGGAGGTATTGTTTCCATATTGTACCACCATAAGCGTCAAACCTTATCAATGTTAGGGTTGGTGGGATCCACCTCCTAGCCGTCCACTCCGGGCAACGGCAGCACAGACTACCTGCGGTGACGGCTGTGATGAAACTGGGCTTCTAATCTCTAGGGCGTTAGCCACACAGGAAAGACGTAGGAAGCATACGGGGGATGAACACTTTTCTGTACAGCGTCTCTTTTATTTTATGATGGTGATGAGTGTAGGTCGCAACGCTAAATATACATAAGATTTTGGTTGCGGACGCAACGCTTGTATATCTGCGCCTGTCCCTTCTAGTGTGTCTTCCTGCGTTTTAGCACGAAACTCGTAGTTTCGGCCTTAGTGACAGTCGTTTTGACAACGAGGCCGAACTCAGTATGAATGATAATATATTAAATACCTATTGCTAGATACATAGTTAGTATAGATATAGTTCCTATTTTTTTTTTTAGGTGGTAAAATCATCAAATGAGTCCTCCCGCCCTGGGTGGGGCGGAAGGGACTGTCAGACTTTTACTGACTAAAATCCACCCGTGTTCCTTCCGATGCCCTTTACGTTCCGGGGCCGCGGTATCCTGGGTTAAGAAAAAACCCGCGACCCCAGCAGGCATTTGGCGCGAAACACGACGCGCCACCGACCCTGGCTTGGTCCTCGGTTGGACGGCGAGCTACCCATTACTCACCGTCCGCAAGCCCGCTCCGCCGCTGTGCCTTCTGCTGATCAGAGAGACACGCGTTGGAGCATCCACACGACAGACTATTCGCATACAGGCAAAGAGACCCCTTAGGCACACAGTGCCTAAGGAAGAGTTTTTGCCCGCATCCCAGGGTGCACCGGCCCGAAAAACTGGTCTTCCCCCCGGACGTATCCGAGAGGGAACTCCAGTCCACGGGCGCACGTGGAGGTTTCCTGTCTTAGCACCCCAGATATAGTTCCTTGAATGCAATTTGATGTAATCACACAGACTTTAGGTCCGCGTCAAAATGACTTCAGTCGTGGAGGAATTATTCATCTGCAGTTTGATTTTTACGTTAGTTAAATTACATTCGTACATCTGTATCGAAAGAAGGACGGAAAGAAAATACGTACTTGGCAAGCCTTAAGCACACAATTACAATTAAAAATTACGAATATACAATTAATGTAGGTACCATGTGCCTCACGGCTGTGCCAAATAGGCTCAGTTCAGCATAAAGCCAGGCCACAGGGAGCCTGACGCTGGTTTTCAACTGAGCCTTTATATCGTATCGTATCGTTCGTTGATAGACATAGAAACTAGACACCGTTAAACTCGCATCTTGTCCGAGTCCAACTCTAAACTGTTTTTTCTGTGTTTCAGCGGTTCGCAGGAGTAATTATAGTAATCTTATTAAAATTATCTTGGGAGTTTGCCTTCTTTCTACGAGACGAATTGTCGATCTTCCATGCGGGTTGTCAGATGTCACATGTCTTCGAAATTTTGGTTTTAAAACTTGAAACTTTCCTCACGTTGCTTTCTTACGCTGTTTTAAGCAATGCTCATGAATAAAATCACATAAAGAAAAATGCCTGCGTAATGAGTTGGGGCCGGTAGAACTGGGCCACCGCTGGTATACAATAATACAAGCATAAATAAATATAATTCGAATCCTGACAAGAATAGTAATACCAAGAAGTAATCTCATCTCAAAATTCATAACAACAGTATTCTCTAAGACGCAGCTGTTGTACATAACGACTACCTTTATTTAAAGCCTAGGAAACATAAAAGAATACGATTATGTCTTATAGCCGAGGGTTTGTGGTACAGCCAGTTATGTTAGGTCAGACCAAAACCTTTTCTTGTGAGATACGACATAAAAGAAGATGGGTTCTATTTATAAATAGGTCTGATTAAATACGTTACATCGTTACTGTTATCCCCGAAATGTTAGGTAGAGCCATTTTCATTTATTTTTAGGTGGTAAAATTTTTACTGCTATGCCGGAGGTCGTGGGTTCGATTCCCACCCAGGACAAATGTTTGTGTGATGAGCACGATCATTTGTTCTGTGTCTGGGTGTAATTTATCTATAATATGTATGTATTTTAGAAATATAAAAGTATGTTTATCAGTTGTCTAGTACCTATAACACAAGCTCTGCTTAGCTTGGGACTAGATGGCGTTGTGTGATAGTTGTGGGATATTATTATTATTATTATTACTGTCGTACAATCGGTATGACGCTGCTGATTGGATCAGTTAGAATTGATCGTGTGTGGGTGTTAAAACTTAACTGTCATGCCTAACCACGCTCAAACACGATCAATTCTAACTGATCCAATCGGCAGCGTCATGCCGATTGGACGATAGGCAGTATGGTGTATGGCCAGCATTAAATGGAGCGAATGGGACTGTCAGATTTAATACGACTAAATTCCACCTTCCAACGTATTCCTACAATTGGTCTTTGTTACAGGGTTACGATTAACCGACAATTATGCGAACCCCGTAGCGTTTAGCTCCGTCATATTGCTGACAGCTCTTTGAAGCATACGTGGAAAAGGCGCCGCCTAACACTGCTCAACGTTACACTCAATGCGTAATGTAACGTGTTGTACAGCGAGCGTTCATACAGTCAGTTCCGTGAACCAAGGCGCACGAGAACAAAAACAAGCGACAGTTACTCGCTGTGAATGGTCCATGGCCCGTGACATTACCAATGTTACCGGTTTGTAACATTTCTACCCATTTCACCAGTTTTGTATAAGTCTTATGTAAAGAAAAAGCGTTTACTGACACATGTCGTAAGTATCTAAGCGCACGGCTGTGCGCAGGGCAAGTTCCAAAAGGCTGCGCGCATGCCGTGCACCATTCACAAGAAACGTTTCGACTCACTTTTGACAGCCCTGTAACTCAGTGCCTATTGCAAGTACAGAGATAAAATTGAACCGACGTATCATATACTATATCATAGATATAGCTTTAGTAGATCCTGAGATATTATGACCCTGTGAAAATAGCAAATTTTGCCACTGACTGACTCACTCACTCACTCATTCGCTCACTGACCGGTAATCAAAATCTTGGACACTTCCACTTCTCTTAGCGTTTTGAAATTTGGCACACAGGTAGTGTGCTATGTGTAAATAACTAAAATCTGTTTTTGGTGGGATTTTCTATACAATAAAATCTTGTTTTTAAGAACATAGTAGGTACCTATTTTTAAATGCCTAACTTATTTACAACATAAATATATAATCCAATCTTATCCTCACACATACAACCGTCTTCAATCCCACACAGTAATTATTTGCTCTTTCTAAGAGAACCGTTCAATCGATAGCCGCAAAGAAATCGAGATTAATTGGAATTCTAATTAAAAGTACAGCTAGCAAAGAGATCCGTTAAATGCTAGAGATTTTTCCTCGTAAGGTGAATAATTATACTGTAGCTGCTATCTTTTGCAATTGAAACATATTTTAAAAGTACTAGGTAAAGATAATAGAAAGGTACATGATTTTGAATTCATTTTTTTTTATTTAACTATAACTACGCATTTGGCGTTCAAGAGTGGCGTCCAAGGAGTGGAAAAAGAAGTATTGGCCGTCCAGAGCGGCGAGATGTGCAGACGACATTGTTGGCATTGCGGGAGTGTCCTGGATGAGGCTGACCGTGGAGCTTGGCACAAGGAAAGAAAGGCCTTTCTTTGCTTGTGTCAAGTCTTCACCCACTGCTGGATATAGGACCCAGCAGTGGGTAAAGACGGGCTTTGGATGATGACGCATTTAGCCAGTGTCTCGCTGGATGGTAAGCGAGGATGATTTCGAGGGTGAAGCATGCTCACATACAAGTTATAGCTACCATAAAATACAGTTTTTGGTAGGGAATTTTCTACAGGGGTCCTTAACCGTGCGGACAATAATTTATGCGTTATCAAAACGCTTTGTACGTATAGGGGTGGTTTAGGTGGGACTTTAGACGATGCAGAGTGTTAGGTTTTTTTTTTCGTTACGGAATTTCCTGATTCGGTCACGCCATAAAAGCTTAAAAAACATTTTATATCCTTACTTAAAAATTAAGTAATCGTTGAACAAACGTTCGCTCCCGAAAGCAATCAAGCATCACGGACCGGACTTCAAATAAAGCGACTACGTAACGACATGAATATTGCATGCATTGCGTACGCAGTTTCGTAATACCTACCTTCAAATTATTGAAATAAAATACAAATTTCAATAAAGCAAGGACGCTGTCGCTTCAAACAATGCGCATGACTGAATGTAATTAAATATTTTCCCGTTTATTTATTTTCTCGTTTATTGGTAAGTAATTATTTACTAATATTTTATTTATTTATTGCACAATGTACACATCGTTACAAGCGAAGCTTAAAACTAATGATACATTACCCTGTTAGGGCGTAGCAAATAACTTAAAACTAAAAAAAATAACTAATAATAAACTTAAAACTTAAAAAAAAAAAACAATGTCTATCCGCCATGAAGTCTTGGATGCTGTAATAACTTTTTCTACAAGTAAACACTTGAACTTAATTTTAAAGCCTTTAAGCAACATTTCTGAAGACCTGAAGCCCTATCATGAATTCTACATATACAGAGTATTTGAAGTATTATGACATATTGTACGGAAAATTAAAAAGTGCATCTAGTGTACCTACGAATAAGGAACGTATAGTATTCATTAAACTGTCGTCCAAGACACAAAACGACAAAAAACTTAATCTTGTGATAAGGTCTCCAAAGTGCTAGCAAGTCGAATTGGCGTGAATGTCAATTGAATTTAAAATTGAAAATCCCACCAAAAACATTTCATGTAAACTGTTGCCAAAACGAGCACATAAGGTTTGTCCTACGAAAAAGATATCAGATCTCATGTACAACCAAGCTTCCGAATCTACACGGCCTAACTCTAGCAACCCTAACTTCACAAATTCTACAAATCAGTAAAATGTATGGCTTCACCGTTTCGCTACCGTTGTGGAGGTGATGCTAATATTTAGTTTCTGAAGTACCTAAGTAACGAAACAGCCAAGCCATACATTTTACTGATTTGTAGAATTTGTGAAGTTAGGGTTGCTAGAGTTAGGCCGTGTAGATTCAGAAGCTTGGTTGTACATGAGATCTGATATCTTTTTCGTAGGACAAACCTTATGTGCTCGTTTTGGCAACAGTTTACATGAAATGTTTTTGGTGGGATTTCAGTTCTTTTTGTAAGTTGCTAGCATCTTGGATTTATAACGTCACATATTTATCGAATTGATCTCAACGGGCCTTTTCATTTGATACCCATATTGCAGAAGTGCATTAAAAACAAATTATTCCGCCATCTTGGATTTAGAATGACGTCACATTATTTTTCGAATTGCCCTCAACGAACCCTTTCATCCTACCATCTCTCTCATTCTACCATCAACGAACCCTTTCATCCTACCATCTCTCTCATTCTACCATCTTTATAATGACGTTACATTATTTTTCGAGTTGCTCTCAACGAGTCCTTTCATTTAAAACCCATATTGTACAAGTGATTTATTGATTTTTGACTTTTTTTAATTTTTTGACTTTTTTGTCTTTTCTGTCTTTTCTGACTTTTTTGACTTTTCTGGCTTTTCTGACTTTTCTGACTTTTCTGACTTTTCTGACTTTTCTGACTTTTCTGACTTTTCTGACTTTTCTGACTTTTCTGACTTTTCTGGCTTTTCTGACTTTTCTGACTTTTCTGACTTTTCTGGCTTTTCTGACTTTTCTGAAAGGTCTCATACAAACTTCCACCCCCAATTTTAGGGGATGGGGGGTGAAAATTATAGGTTAATGAATTTGTTTGTTGATTGTATACTAAACTTAGACTAAATACCGAATTTCAGATCTCTAGCACTGCAGGAAGTATCCTAACATCTTAAGGTCTCATACAAACATCCACCCCCCATTTTAGGCGATGGGGGGCGAAAGTTATAAGTTTGTGAATTTTCTTGTGGGTTGTATACTAAACTTAGACTACATACCGAATTTCAGCTCTCTAGCACTGCAGGAACTAGTCAAACATTTTGATGATCATCAGTGTGTCAGTGTGTCAGTGTGTCAATATATCAGTGACGAAATCCGTGTATTTTAGATGTCAATAAAATCTAAACTATAAGAGCTATTCCATTGAGATTTTGTATGCTTAATAAGTCTATTATTGGCATCATATCCTGTGAATATGAACTATCTGGTACATCGGAAACCAACTCTAAGAGGGTTCAAAAAAACGACGAAACACTTCGAGAAAAGGTAGGTAGTGCCCTTGCGCTTCGCTTGGCTCGTCTTGGCGGGGGGCACTGCCGTGCCCCCAGATAGTCGCTTCCCATAAAATATTTACTCAGTGTTTATACCTAATTTATTTATATCAGCTGTTCTATTTATCAACATGCAAAATGATACATTTGAATAGGTGATTAAAAAAATATTTTTGAATTATTTGTTTTTGACGGCATAGTCGACGACACAGTGGCTGAGCGATTGACTGCTACGCAGCGTATCGAGGGTTCGATCCCCGTACGGAACAAATATTTGTATGACCTACAAGAAGTTGTTCCTAATCTGGGTTTTGTGTATTTGAGTTTCTATGTTTGTAATCGCAACACGACACAGGAGAAATTCCTAGTAAGGGGCAAAGTTTGCCTGCCGGGGTTGAGGACTGTCTCACCTGGCAACCGCGCCCCTTGTACATAAAGGGCTATTGAAGGATCACCGTGGATTTTAGTTAATACAAGTCTGACAGTCCTTCCCTAGGCGGAAGGAGGACTCATACACTCTCTATACTCACGCGCTAGGCTTCCAGTGTGGACGTACCCATAGGATGATTTTACCACGAGGAAAAAAAAGGGCAAAGTTTCAAAAAAAAAAAAAGTGTACAAATTATACCAAAACGATACCAAAGCGAAGGGTACCAAAACGATTCTTTTGTTAAAACGTCGCAGGGCCAAAGTGGTTAGAAGACATTACAGGAACAATCTGCATAAGAGTGCTCCGATTAAACTACTTAGCTATGCATATGGTTCAGTAATAATCGGGTAAAAGCATCCATAATTTTATACTTGCAAGGGAAAATATTTTACCGAAGCTTTTTACCATTTTAACTGTGTTTGTGGTTGAATTATTTTATGCTTACTTATTTTGTTCTACTTTTCATTTTATCGAGGTTTTTACAAGAGACAATCTCAATCAACAAATGACCCCGGCTTGTGACGTCATAACGCCTGTAAAATTATACGGACTCACTGAAGTTTTGTGACTTTTAAAAGCGTTGTATCTTCAAAAATTTTGGTTTACGTAACAAAATAAAAATACCCGTGTCTTTTTATTTGATAATCTACGAGTATCTTTAGCACTATTTTTTTTTTTTAGCTTATTGTAAAGTCATGTTTTAACCAACTTTCACAAATACTTACAGATTATAGAAGACGTTACAGGAACAATGCTCCTTACTAAACTACATGCATACGGTTCGGCAATAATCGGGAAAATGCATTCGTTATTATATTCTAAGCTGGGAGAATGTTCTAGCTAATCTTTTTAACCTGGTTTGCGTTTTTGGATGGCTACGTTGAATTCATTTACTGATTTAAATTTTGACACTGGGATTTTAAATTTAAAATGTATTTAATTTAAATTTGTCACTGTTACAAAAAATAAATAAATAGGTAGATACATAATATAAATCTCCAATAGCAGACTGAATGCTTGTTTTAACAACAGTAGATTGATTGTTGATCAAACAATTAATTTCATAGCGTCACAATTTATTACTGCGATTTTAAACAGGATTTTTATGTATAGCTTTAAATTTATGGAGTTCTGAATCCCTAGCATGTACGCTTATTTGGTCATACATCGTACTTGAATTATTACGACGTAAATTATGGAAAATGAAAAAGTGCATCTAATGTACAAACGAGGCCCTTGCGGGCGGCGAGTGATGGGCGACTCGCCTTCCGACCATGGACCATGCCTGCGTCGACGACGCGTTGTGTTCCACGTTGTGACAGAGGCCAAAGCCTGTCGGGGTCGCTGGACTGACCCTGGAACGTAAAGGGCTATTGAAGGACACCGTGGATTTTAGTCAGTACAAGTCTCATAGTCCTTCCCACCGTGCCCTGAGTTCGAGAACTCATTTGATAATTTTACGTCGATGAAGAAAAAAAAGTGTACAAACCCAAAACGTCACAAAGACATGAAAACTCTAGATGAAGCTTTAGGCCAAAAACATTTCGCACAAACATTATTTAAAATTAGATAAAATTACAAGGCTCCCGAGGACTAAAATCTATCAGTGTTCCTACTGAATTTTAATAGGATATTATGATCCCTGAGCTACGTCAAAATGTGGAATTAAGAATTTGCTCAGGTGCTCAGTCGATGGATGAATTCCTGATTACACGGGACTACCTGTTTGATCGATACAGGTTTTATATTAAAAGGTTTAACTAACCTCCCTTCTTTTGAAGGGGTAAAATCATCAAATGAAAACTCTTGGCCTAGGTGCAGCTGAAAGGAATGTCAGATTGTTCCAGACTAAAGGCAAGACCACACGGTGCGGCATTTCACCACACCGCATTACTTTGCACCGCACTGGCGGTCACACGAGCACTACGGCGGCGGCGTCGCAGTGTTCTTACGGCGCCGGAGCGGCACCGCACAGTGTAGCCTGGCCCTAAGGTTGTTTGTACAGTAGGCTACGCAAGTCTCCAATACTTTACGACTTTAGTATCCACTTATGCGTGCTTGTGTACGAACCTCTGTGGATTTGTATTGCGAAGGTCACCCGGATACCAAAGTTGTAAGGTATCGCAGACTTGCATCGCTTAGTGTACGAAGTGTCTTAAAGTACACGCTATTCCTTCGTTCTGGAACAACGGTATTCAGCTTAGACATTTCCGTGTCATGTAGACGTCTTGATCAGACGGCGAGTCACCTTCCTACCCGAAATCACTCCGCGAAATCGGACGCCCTAAGCGCTCCCTTTTATGAACTAAAAGGTTAATTATATCACTTAAGTTATGTAAATCTCAAAACTTTTCCTAAAGAGCCTAAATCAAAATTCTCTTGTTCCATTAGAATCTAATTAAATATTGATGCTTAAAATTCGTTGCAAAACCTCTCCAGCCATTGTTTTCTTGGTAAAATGAACGTCAAAACATTTTAAAAAATCCTTTGTGTTCATACATTTTTGGACAGTTAACAAAAGCTGGGCCATTGTCTCATGCTGCCGTTGCCAACATTTGCATACGTATAGCTCTATTGTCGCTTGAATTAATAAGCTATACAAAGATTGTAAAATTTTAGTTATTTGTAAGACAAAATACGGTAATCCGTTCTAAATAAAGTACTATGGTAATAACTTACAACATACCAAGCCGGCTGAGGGAAAATATTGTGTGTCATCAATTTCCATGGTAATTACTGACATTTGACGTCGCCAAGCACTGACTTTGGCTTGGTTACTGCTAAGGTACGACTATTTATTTCAGCCTAAATGTATGCCTTATCGGCAGACGATACCCAACCACCGTAGGCGCAGGCATGCGAGCGGCGAGTAATGGGTGACTCCCTGTCCGACCATGTCCGGGTCGACGACACGTTGTGTTCCAAGCGCGCCTCAAAGAGTGTCAGCACAATGACGGGGTGGAATTCCCCTGACCTCGGAACAAGGGCTTTTGTAGGGCACCGTGGATTTTAGTTAGTACGAGTCTGACAGTCCCTCCTGCTATCCCTGGGTGAGAGGACTCATTTCACGATTATCATGCTAAAAAAAAATTCATGAACATGACAGTATGGCAAGCTAAGTGGCCAAGGGATAGATAGACAATTTTATATTGTTGCATGCAAGATGGGACATTATACATTGTCATTATAGGTGCGTCCACACTGAGCGAGCGGCATTTGCCGCGAGAGGAAACTGCCTCGCGAGGCCGCTTGCTCTATGTGGACGCGCCTTTTGTGACACTTTAGGATATTATGTCCATTATATTTATTGTTCGTCTATGTGTTCTCTATCTAAAATAGCTATTTTCCTAGGGTCATATCTCAGGATCTACTGATTTGAAGCAACATTTATGAAATTTAGCATACTGCTTAAGTAAAAGTAGTGCACCTTTGCTGGAACTTGACCTGCGCACTGCCGTGCGCTTAGATAATGTAGATAGGGCCAAAACCTTCAAAGCCATTTGACATACATCAAAGTGGGTACTAACTGGTTTTGCGGTCCGTAAAATAACATTTGCATTCATAAAATCATAAGCTTCTTCCAAAAAATCGCATAGCAACCACAATAAATGAACAATTAAATGTAATATACGTTCTTAAACATCAATAAATTAATTTGTCTGTGAATGATAATCTGACATTACAGAGAACTCATTAACAATAGAATTTAATGCTGCAGTGAAAATCAGTAATTTCATAATTTAAACATTGCTTCAATTAATTTGTTTTAATTATTTTCAGCGTCAGATCAGAAGTAATGAGCGCAGTATTCATTACAATAACTACACACAATCGTAACTCGTTTTTAAATTTTAAACTTGATTTTAAATTAAAAAGTATTATTTAGTTATTGAACAGGAAATTAGGTGTTTGCATTTAGAATAAAAACAATAATGATTATAATAAGTCCACCACAAATTTTAAAAACATTAGTCGAAGAAAAAATAACTCAATTCTTTTTTAATAAATATATTATAATTATGAGCAATTTAAAAGTGATACAATTTGAGCAAAATCGACATAAATACAAATGCTAAATCCTAACTAATCAAATAAATTCAAGTTATTTTGTTTGTTTGTTGCTTTGACACGCCAAAAGAACTGAGCCAGTCATCTTGTTGCATACACGTTAACGTTTCAATGAATGTTCATTGCTCAATCATATTAGAACGGCTGAACGAATCATGATAAAGTTGTACAGTGGAAGATTAAAGTCTCTTGATTTTGGAAGATTATAGTCTCTTGAAACACTCTAATAGTACCCCAATCAAAGTTAAAACTACACAGCACTAGCCCTCACGTTACATCAATAAAAATATACAACAAAATTCCTAATGAAATAAGAATGGAAGAAAATTACAAAATATTTATAAAACGAGTCAGAAACTTATTAATTAAAAAATGTTATTATTCATTGAATGATTTTTTTAACGATGACAACATAATGGATTGACTTTTACTTCTTACTTATTTATTTAATTTTGTTTTATTTTTAGTTGATTGACTTTCCAAACTTGAATATTATTTATTTAAAAAATGTAATTATTATTTTACTGACAATTATTGATGTATTATTTATTTTTATTGTTTTATTATTATGTAAATGACACGTAATTGACGTTATTTTGTTCTTTGTGACTTATTAATTTCAAATCTTTTTTGCCTGTGACATTATCGTGTTATTTAAATTAATTAATTGTTTACTATTGATTATTCTAATGCTACTACTGACATTTTATTGAATTGTTGTGCCCGACAGGGTCCATGTGATCTAACTTTAATTTTAAGAACTTTTAATACACATGTGAATGCAATAAAGAATTGAATTGAATTGAATTGAATTGATAGTACACTTTTTGTCCGTTTTTGTTTCGTGGTAAAATCATCAAATGAGTCCACCCACTACTGACTTAAATCCACGGTGGCCTTCAATAGCCCTTTACGTTCCGGGGTCACGGTTACCTGATAAAACGGTGCCGCGATCCCGGCAGGCTTTGGGCCTCTAAGGCGGGGGGCCGCCATTGTGCTGCACTCTTTGAGGCGCGCGTGGAACACAACGCGCCGTCGACCCAGGCATGGTCCATGGTCGGACAGCAAGTCGCCTTTTACTCGCCATCCGCATGCCCTCAACACTTTAGTTTCATTACGTGTAAAAATCATCAGAGGGACTGTCAACTCGTACTGACTAACTAAAATCCACGGTGTCCTTCAATAGCCTAATTTTTATCCCTTGGGAAAATAAATGAATGATGCAAGCGAGGTCACTGGCATAAAAAAGTAATGCTATTAAAATCTTTGTTCTTAAATACATTAATAATGTAAACTGTACAACTGTAATAGAAAGAATTCTCGCAAAAACCACAACAATTCGATTCATACGCAAACCATATTCAGTAATATTTGAATAACGTTTTTACACTTGTAATAAATATGAATAAAACAACGGAAGCAACTTAACGACTTTGTATGCTTTATAAATTTAACTATTTTAACATACTTACCGGCACCATTTTGTAACGAGCTGCTGTTTTGCATAAAAGTGAGAATTTATTGTTATTAAATTCATGCTTCCGTGTTCTGGGGATTGGTGGCTATGGTTTATAATGTACCTTCGTGGAGTGAAGGTACGGTTGTTTGTTTAGGCAGGCCTGCAGACGAGCCTTCAAAAAATAAACCAAAAAAAAAATCAGCCAACACTTTTACTATTTATTTTAAATTAAATCTACGGATCGTATATTTTTGACGACCGGCTACCAGTGATGCCAGCAAAAAAAAAAAAAGATTGGTTCTAGATACCCCTGATTATCAGGGGTATCTAGAACCAATCTACGTGTAAGGGAGGTACTCTAAAAAAAAATATTTTACGAGATTTTATTTTACCACTTTTTCGGCGCAACAACTTAGGTATTTATGATCGGCGATTTAAATGCCTGTTTCCGATTCGCTGGCCTGAAAAAAATGTTTTATTCCTCACCTAGACGTTTTATTATAATGGCTATACTTATCTTTGTGAAATAATCCATACTTACTTACTAATATAATAAACAGAAATGTAACTCTACCTGTCTGTATGCAAAATTTTTCGCCCTTTTTTTTTCGTGGTATAATAATGAGTCCTCCGAACCCGGGCAGGGCGGTAGGGGCTGTCAGACATGTACCTACTGACTAAAATCCACGGTGTCCTTCGGTAGCCCTTTGAGTACCGAAATCGCGATATACGTATGTCCCGCAACCCCGGCAAGGCTATGGCCCTCTATAGGGCGGCCCCGTCATTATACTGACGCTCTTTGAGGCGCGCGTGGAACACAACGCGCCGCCGACCCGGGCATGGTCCATGGTCGGACAGCAAATTGCCCTTTACTCGCCGCCCGCATGCCCGTGCCTACGGTGGCCGGAAATCGTCCCGCGACATCCGTCACCCTGGGCATCTACCACACATTTTTGCGCCCGGGATTTCGATGTATTTTGACACTTACGTTCAGTTCACACTTAGACGTGACGCGACGTAATGCAACGATACTGTAAATGTGTATATTTTCGTGTAGTAAAGAGTTTAGTAGTCTAGAGTTGAATATTAAACCATTCTGGCTGAGGTCATAAGATACTGTCCTACCAGGGTTCCCCTACACGGTGAATTTTAGTCAGTACAAGTCCGATAGTCCCGCTCCAACCAATGCGGGACGTCATAATTTGACGATTTTAGCACCTATAATTTTGTTCCATGCGGGAATTGGACTTACGACATTTTGCAATTGTTTATTAGTCACTGCGTTAAGTGGGCAGTATATTCCCGTTGGTTTAATTTTAGACCTCTATGCAGGCGTTACAAATATTATATTACAAGTATTTTAAAACAAATCACAAGTGAAAGTTTGTGAGGATGGATGGATTTTTTTTACGCTTTCACGCAAAAACTACTAAACGGATTTAGACGAGTACACAAATAGTTTATAAACTAGATTATCACATAGGATAGTATTTATCCCAATTTTATCTTAAATCTCTACAATTTTCGAGTTGTAGCGAACGAAGCCACTGGCGATAGCTAGTATTTAAATAATTCCCAGACAATAGTAATACGAAGTCGACTTTTACGGCCTTCAATAATACGAAACCTATCAATATTTTCTATATCTAGTTCATTAGGTTTTTGTATTGTGTGTATTCGTAGAATGCCTCGCAAGGGATCTTTACTAAAGCAATGAAATATCTATAAATAGATAACGTCGTACATGATAAGGTTTGTCCTTGCGAGTTGTTTCACCTTCAATATTTCTGAATCTGTTGTTAAGTTCAAAAATACGAATAATTATACTCAAAAGCTACTGAACTAAATTTCAAACTAATTATTATTTAATCTCTCTAATTATTATTGCTTGTAACTTGAAAATGGTCTCACAGGAACGTAATACTGGGATTGTGGCTGTAGGTCGTCTAGGTGCCGTCCATTTTTTTTTTAGTTGCATAAGTCATCAATAGTCTTTTCGCCCAAGTTGGAGCGAAAGGGATGCTAAGACAGTAAACCTCCACGTGCGCCCGTGGACTGGAGTTCCCTCTCGGATACGTCCGGGGGGAAGACCAGTTTTTCGTGTCGTCGTGTCCCTCTGATCAGCAGAGGGCACAGCGGCGGAGCGGGCTTGCGGACGGTGAGTAATGGGTAGCTCGCCGTCCGACCGAGGACCAAGCCCGGGTCGGTGGCGCGTCGTGTTTCGTGCCAAATGCCTGCTGGGGTCGCGGGTTTTTTCTTAACCCAGGATACCGCGGCCCTGGAACGTAAAGGGCATCCGAAGGAACACGGGTGGATTTTAGTCAGTAAGAGTCTGACAGTCCCTTCCGCCCCACCCAGGGCGGGAGAACTCATTTAATGATTTTACCACCTAAAAAAAAAAAAAAAAGGTTGGAGCGAAAAGGACCAACAGACTCGACTAAAAGCCACCGTATTCCTTCGATTGCCCTTTATATTCCAAGGTCATTAAGATGCGTTTTTAAACATTTGAACTTACATACACAAAACAACCAGACCCGAAACATCTACGATAACATCATCGATTTTTTTCCGTGCGGGAATTGAACCGCGACTCACAGCCAAGCAGACTGATAACTCAAACGTCATTAACTCTTTTTTTTTTGCAGAATAAATTACATTTCATTCTACTTTAAGCTTTTTTTAAGACATAGCTTTTATCGCGGGCAACGTCTAACGTCGTTTCAGTTCACCAGACGTCGGCACGGTGTTTATTTTTCTTGACGTTTCACTTGATTGACGTGGCTGACCATCCTAACAAAAATCGCATAAGTTGATAAAAATGCTATGCAATAGCGTTACCACAGCAGCTCCGAGTGCCACACGGTTTTTTTTTAATCTTTATGCAATGAGACGTTCAGATGCTCCTAAAAGATTTCTAACAAACATAGTATGTTACCCAACCTTGTGACAAGAACCATGCAAAGCTGTACCCATTGCAACTACTACACCAAATCGGCAGTATTTCACAGTAGACATCTAACGGTTTGGAGTGAGCTAATTGGATGATACCCCGTCAACTCTTGGACGTTGGAGCCTTGTCCCTCGGTGCACCGCATGGCTATCGAGGTAGGCTTTAATTGGCGAATCTGTTGTACTTCACGTTCAAGGTTTCAGGTGACAACCGGTTTATAAATACTGGCTGGAATGGGGAGATTTGAGATAGGAAAATTTGAGGGTTTAATTTAACTATTTATTGTCAGATAAACCAGACAGACATACAATGTTTTTAAGTCGGTTAAATAATATTAAGGGGTCTTAGGCAAATTGATAGAATCATAAAACCAAAAATTAGTCCGTCAGCTAGAGTTTTAAAAAGTAATCGACACGTATTTTTTCTTTTGTCAAAGCAATGCATATTTACAAATATATAGCGTATCAAAATTCGAGAGTCAAAGAAAAGTGTGATCGTGACGTCAAAAGCAAGTAAAATCCATAAAGTCCTAACATTTGGGATCCAATTATAGACAAAATAATGCCTGAGTATGTTTTTTATGGAAACATGAAGTATCATAAAACCTCATAACATTTTTAACCCACATGTTTTATAGAACACAATACAGTTCATGTCGCAGTACGAGCAAAAAGAAACTTTTATGACTCAGTCAGACGTTTATAGACTTATAATGATGATGGGGATATAATTCCCACATACAATCCCACGCAAGTTTTACGCACGGATGCGCAATTTTTGACATGACTGTCGCACGCATGCCTCGACCTTCAACGTGCGGAGTCAGTCACGGAAAAATATAAGGAAGTGTATGTACAAAGAAAAGTTCAAAGAATTTTTCTGTAGGGACTTGTATGAAATATATTTATTGTAGTCGTTAAAATACGGCTGGCACAATTCCAGAAGAAAGAAAATACTTGGATAAGGTAGGTATTTCCAGTTTTTTTTTGTGTGTACATAAGTGAGTTTAAATGTTTTTAAATGCACTTACAATAAAGGAGATTTGTTTTAGTGTGGAGCAACATAAAAAAAACATACATAAAATGTTTTCTTCTCTTCTTTTATTCTCTCTTTTTCTTTTTCTCATGAGAGGATGTGAAAGAGAGAATACTCCTGCAGTGGTTATAGTATACTTTTCATCAACAATAAATAGGAGCAGAGCAGTGAAGGGAAATGTTAGGAAAACGGGAGAAGTTACTCCATACACGCTAATCTTTGGAACTACTGAACGGATTTGAACTCTAGTACCTACCTGAACTCTAGTACCTACCAGAATTGAATAGGGTTTAGACATGGTTTTGAAGCTATACATATAAAATTCTGATTACCTAAACATTCATCGATTTAATTTACACATGAATTGAAATAAAAATATTGACTCTTGCCAAGGTCTGTTGAACTCGCAACCTGCAACGCAACCAAGTGTCTGAGAAGTGATTTTCTAACCCCCAGGTCATCACAACTCACACAAAAACTAACGCGAAAACTACGCATACGAGCATTTGAACATCTTCAGTCAACAAGTTCCAAAAACCATTTTGAAAACTACAAACTACACGTTTCGAGAACACTTCAACAAACCCCGTCGAACCGCTACCGTCGATCGGGATAACAAGCAGACAAAATTAATAGCTCAAGCCAAAACTGAACAATAAATCAGGCAAGTTGGGACAAGATGCGGGTCCTATCAGAAAGGGAGTGAAACTTGACTAAATTTCCTCTAGAGGTGACTTGCGAAATGATAACACACGCTCCTGATATACCTTTGAGGGCTTGTTCATTGCGTTTGGGTATGTAGAAGTATTTGAGATAAAAGTAGTAGTGTGAAAGATCTAGAATTTAATATGAGTTAGGCTCAATTCACACCGGGACGCTATACTGCGCGCAAAACAGTGACTCAAGATTTAACTTTATTTACTACACGAAAAGATACACATTTCCAATACCGACGGCCTGGGACGCTGTATCACGTCGTACCTCGCGTCTTGAAGAGCCAGCCCGTTGAATCGCTTCTTGCCTAGCAACGTGCTAGTCTCGCAATCTCGCTTGAGGACACTGCGCTAGGCTTCCGTCTAAATCACTTTAGTATTGCCATAAGCGACTTCATTTTATGTTTTCCGCACCCACCGACGCACACCGCTTCCGCACTAGCCTCGCAGTGTGTTTGAGCACTTAGCTTTGACACTGCTGGGAATTATTTCCTGCGTTGCTTTTGAGGGGTTCGATTTCCGCACGGTTTAAATATTTTAAATTAACTTAAAACTATACACACAATCCCACATGCTTAAATATATCAGTTGTGAGAAATGTTTTAGGTTTCAGGGTAGATTTAATTTTAATTTTACAAAAAAAAACCGGTAGGTATACTTGAGAAGTTCTCAAACTCCGAACTAAACCTGTAAACGTCCATACAAATATTTTCACTAGTATGGACCAAACCAACTACTACAACAGACACCGAACGTCGAACCATTGCTCCAATTGAGCCATCATAATTGACCGAAATTGGGAAAGCCTCGACCTA
This sequence comes from Agrotis ipsilon, assembly GCA_028554685.1. Classification (NCBI taxonomy): domain Eukaryota; kingdom Metazoa; phylum Arthropoda; class Insecta; order Lepidoptera; family Noctuidae; genus Agrotis; species Agrotis ipsilon. The sequence goes on from CM052971.1 coordinate 1,966,785, forward strand.
ATCAAAAAACCCTAGGCACTGTACGCAGTATGGCCCAGTGGACTCAGTGAGTCCATTCACGGAGCTCTTTTATTGGCCTCGTATGTGATTGGCCTAACAACTCGTCTTGTTTATGGACTGGGCCTTCATTGAGCCACTGGCCACTAGCTTGCAACAGATTGCCTTAATGTTAAACTGTTTGGATCGCTTGGATTAGTGTTTCGGTTTCATGATTGAGGTTTTAATAATTTTAAGTGCATTTACCTAAACGTCTGATTTTATGAGAAAAGCATCATTCGTAATCAACATCATTTTTCTAATCGTAAAACATCCACAAATGAATGTGGATAAGTCATCTCTTATTATGAATTTCTTCTATTGAGGTACAGAGAGAGGTCACTTTGCTATGAGATGCGGGCTCAGTGTATGTTCGTAGATATCACATGCCTTTGAATTTTCTAGGTCATGGACGCCGTGTCCTAGGATTAAATGCAGTGTTGATGAAAATTTAATTCAGAAAAGATATTTTAAAAACGTTTCCATTTATTTTTTTCTGAAACTTAACGCAACATTTTTTTTTACCTTTATGAGAACTCTTGTGATGAAATAACTTATATTACTTAACGCACTTGCCTGGGTTCAAACCCGCGATGTAAAACTCGTCCTTCGGGAGCGTTACAATAACTATTAATATTCTGACTTTAGAGACCATAATCGTTAAAAACTACTCAAGCCTAAAATGTATTCTAAAATATCTAAAAAAATCTTTAGCCTGAAGACATGGCGAGCACCTGAAAAACTCGTAACAAAGCATCCGGAGTGGCCCCGTTCCCAACAAAACTTGCCGAAAAAGTACCCTCACTGATGGAAGTAGCGGCTTTATCTTGTTTTTAGGGTACCGTAGTGGTGATATGCAATCTATCGTACGTAAACGGCCTTATTTCAAAAACTAAATAAACCTTGGTTTAAACCTATACTAACAAGTCCAGACTTATCTTCAGAACCATGGTTTAAATTTCTCCGTATTACAAAACTTAGATAAAACGTAGACTTTAGTACCGTCATTAATTGAACCATTGTCTCAACATTTAAATACGCCATGTGTACAAATAAATCTAGCACGTTGTAGTCAATTTTGGGTGAAAATAACACAAAAACAACAACGCAATGAAAAAGTAGCTTTGAGAAACTTTGAAACACCTTTGACAGCTACGACTGTTAGACCATGGTTTATCGTAAAACCAAGATGTGTAAACCGTTGTTTTTGGTGATATAAACCTTGGTTTTTAGTTAAACCTCATTTTGTGATAAGGCGGATAGGGTTTAGGAAATCAGTACATTCCACTATAATTGGACGAAAAAATAAATGTTTAAGTATTTTGTGCGAGGTCACAACACTTATGAATCGTACACTTATGTTTTTTTTTGTAATCAATGCACTTATACATTTATGGATAATTTTGTGTTTTCTAACAAAAATAAGTAAATCATAAATTATTTTTGATGAGCCTATCTGACTTATGGAACCCAGTTACTGGGTGATAATAGAACTTTCGTGTGTTGTAAGACTTTCGAGCTTCTGACTATCAGTAATACTGTAGCTAATGACTCAAAAATCAATAAATTACAGCTAAAGGCTTTGCGTGCTGTTCGAGGCACGGATGAAACCAGCTAAGATATGGTCACCCATGCTCAGACCAACCTCGGCAAGCGCGGCTTAATTTTGAATATTGAATATTTTCTTACAAACTACAATTTAAACGGCTCAAAACCGAGTCAAGAAATCGGATTTCTCCTTGAAACTTCAAAACGAAACAATGATGAATACAGTCGTACAATAATATACAATACACCAAAGAAACATAATACAAAACAAGTTTACTGAGAAACCAACAATTAATTTAACAATACGGAACCCCCGCTTGTAAGGAAACTCGCACCTGACTCAACAAGACGAGGGCGGGGCCAAAACTTGGTGTTTTCATTAAATTTAATACTGTTTAGAAGCTATCTCTTTGAATCCGCGTTGTATTTTTTATATATAGAGTAGAGGGAACTTGTACTTTGATGAGTTTGACCCCTTAAAAGATGAACATAGATGGCGAAAGTTTCAGAACGAAACCTGATGCTGCCCGAAAAAAAAACCGAAGTTGTCGCATTATGTCAGTGAATTTTGGAACAACGCTTTGCGAATTGAGAAAGATTCAATCCACTCCTGACCACTGACGTAAGCTTCAGAAGATTTTACAGACAATAATAATAATAATAAATATTCCACAACTATAACACAACGCCATGTAGTCCCAAGTTAAGCAGAGCTTGTGTTATGGGTACTAGACAATGATAAACATACTTATATATTTCTAAATACAAACATATTTTTTTTTTATACAATACAATAAAATTTCTTATTACACCCAGGCATAGAAAAAATGATCATGCTCATCACACAAACATTTGTCCTGGGTAGGAATCGAACCCACGACCCCCGGCATATCAGTCAGGGTCACTAACCACGACCAACAAGCCAGTCTAAATTCTTTAGAAAAATTCGTTAGTGAAAATTAAACAAATTAGTCTTCTTGAACGTGTTCCAATAATTTTTTCTTATATTTTCCATTCAATTTTTTTTTCTACTGAGCCAGTTCACTGAATTATCAAAAGAAAAAAAAGTAGTTATGGTGCTACAGTCCCAGTCATAAGACAATAACTGTGAAAGTATAGTAGTTGCCCATTCATAAGCGTGAACGCATTTAAAAATGGTAATTTAATGCTAGCTTTTTCAAATACACGCTCATGTTCACTCTTCTCAGCCTGCTGGGGTCGCGGGACTTATTCCATCACCGTGACCCCGGAACATAAAGGACTACTGAAGGACACCGTGCATTTTAGTCAGTACAAGTCTGACAGTAAGGGTGGGAGGACTCATTTGATGATTTTACCACGTAAAAAAAAATATGTTCACTCTTCTAAAGTCGATCGCATTCATTTTCATTGCTAAAATTCTCCCTAAGATCACCAACCCAAAACGGATCACGCCTCTTAACCGCCATATAATTTCTTCCAAATCATAAATAACATAACTATCCGCAAAAGATAACAAAACTTCCCCCGGGCATTAATACAAATGACGGATTATCTAAAGTGTCCGCTGCATACTATCTGATTTATGTGCTAGTAAGCTCTTTGTCCAGTGGCTTAAAGCGCAGCGGATATCCTCAAAAATTTTCACCGTAACATTAAAAATGGGATATTGTTTGGAGGAAATACAAAAATGACTAGTGATCTAAAAATAGAAGAACATGGTTTGTGAAAACACACACATTTAAGGGTCGCATAATACAGAACTTTGTTGATTGGGAGCCTACAAAGAAAGAAGGACACTACATGCATTCATTTGTATTGTAGTTAGTTGCGGAGTTCCAAAATTCTCTGAAAAATTTCATTTTCAGAATGCTAACGTTATTATACATAGTAAAATGTTATCGTGTTAGACTTTGTTTTGTAAAAAGACGTGTGGGGGCAATTTAGAATAGCAATATTCCCTGAGCATTTTTTATGTTTAATTAAAAACAAACCTAAAAATGAAAAAATGTGAGTGCACAGACTCTTTTCTCCCACTTTGACCTATTATGAATACAACTATGACGATAAACTAACGAAAATAATACCCAATTAAGTTTATTGGTTCAAAATTCAGTGAATTTTGCAATCATGAACTTTATCTCTAAATTAAAAAGTAGAATTTGTTTTGAACAAAGATAAAAATGAAAGACTTTAAAACTGAACAAACAATTCGTTTATTCACAAGCTCGGTGACCCATCCGATTCCAATCCCCCACAGCAGCAGCTTAACCTCTATTGATAGTAATCTAAAACCTCTCAGCGGAGAGTAATAAAGGAAGATATTCAGTATGTATGGAGAGATCAACTATTCACGATGTAGGAGCGATAGAACGTAAAGTTATAAGACTGGACTTTTGTTTTTTAAACTTAATATTTTAGATCTATTCCCATCCAATACCAAGATCTAATACCATTTGGTATTAGTTTATTTCCGACTTTTGTTTATATTTCCAACGAGCTATTTGCTCTTGGTATTGGATGGGAATAGACCATATATTTAATGTGACAGTATTATATGATCCCGAGATCAGTCTGTTCATGATTTTTTTGTAGATATTTGACATTACAGGTACGCAATGGTCTCAAACTAAGAATCAAACAAATCCGGCTTACAGCCGTTGGTCCCGGCTGTCATTTGTAGATCTTTGACAGTTGTTACAGCTAATCAGTAATCCAAAAGCTAACCGGTATCGAATTAGTATGACCAGTCATTAAATAAAATATGAGATCTGAAAGCCCGCCCCAAAATAGTTGTATTTTCGTGGAATTACTAATCATCCGTGTGAGAATAAAATAAATAACAGGAAATGTGATTTTTAATTCTGATGTAAAACTAAATTTACACACGGCTACACATCAAGCTATACAATACGAGTTTGTCTTGGTCTCGCTTTGCACGATTTTGACACACAAAAAACGGTCAGCTAGTACTGGTTTTGTATAGCTCGATGTGTAGCCGTGTATACAAAATACTGCAGGCCGTTTGTTCATTAAAAAAAATACTATACCTACCTACCTAGATAAAATAAAAACAACAATAATAAATTCACACTAAATTAAACGCAAGCGCAGTAGTAGCCGCCAGTTAGTGCCAACAAAAAGTTCTTTAAGAAAAGAGTCCATTCAATAGCTTTGGCTTTGTTCACTTCATTATTAAACATTCTATGGTTTCTTTTTAATAAAGAAAGGCTAGAGAAAATTAAGTTTTCTTTAATTAAGTTCAGTTGACTTCAAAATATTATAAAAAATAAGTACCTAGGTGGAATATCTTGGCTATTATGGCCCAGAATAATATAAACTAAGTACGAAAATATGATTAATAACTTTTTATAACAATTATAATAGTGAAAAACAACCCTTTTTAGGTTCTTGTGACGTCGCGTTCATAAGGCAGAAAAACTCCGCCGGAGTCCGACACGATGGTGATGTGAGCCAGGGGCCTTAGTCAAACAGCAAACGACAGCAAACGACAATCGTTATCGTTCATCCGTCACCATTATATTTTCAACTTTATACCCCAGCGCGTAAAATAGATAATCGATAAGGAACGAAACAAACGAAAACGATCTGTGAACTTCAATAGATTTCAACTTTACGCGCTAGCTTTTCGCGGTTGGACCCTCTTTTTACCGCGGCGAATTTTTCAATTCACATCTAACGTCTCAAGGTGACGTTTTGCACGCGGTTCGATTTTTTTTCCAAAGAAAATCTTTGAAATGCGCTACGCATGCGTTGATGCGTTTAATATATAAAACATAAAATCTCAGTCGATACGTTCAAGTTTACGTGCTATTGTAGCACCATGTTTTATTGCATTCAGCTGACTTGAGAGAGTTTACAATCGCTGCATTTATATCGCGATCGAATCGTCGTGCGTGCTCTGTAGGGCTGCCACGAGTTTCAATTCAAAAGAAGTAATTTAAAAAGGGAAATATACGAGGAAACTCATTGTGTTTGAAGTAAGGAACGAAACCCTAAAAACAAACACAGCGTTTGTTTTTAGGGTTTCGTTCCTTATAAGAAAATACAGAAACCCTTATGGGACTTTGTTGTTCGTCTGTCCATCTGCCAAGACCTTTTTTGTCAGACGCATATCAAGCTGAAATAATTATCAAAAGCATAGGTCTGCTATTCTTTGCAGCAGTAAATATCAAAATTCTACGTCAACTCAACCAAAAAGTAAGGTTGTTTAATGCCTCCAATCGATTCTTGACACGTATTTTGAAGGACAGAGAAGGAGATTTTTTTTTAAACAACCAATAAAAATAAATGCAGGTACCTAGTTCATTTCATACAATTTCATAACGAATGCATTCGCCCACAAACTCGATTCCCGTGATGGACAAACTACATATTATTTACATAATTATCTAGAAGTTGCTACAGAACAACTTCTAGTGCGTTTTTTCTGTTAAAGCAGCTTGTTCGGTTTGAACATGTTTTGAAGTTGCTAGGACCTAATAAAATAATTATACTTTAAATGACAAAAAGGCCTAATGGTCACCCCATCTCATCTTTAAGACAAAAACTTTTTGTATTACAAGTTTTCATTGCTGTAATTCCAATTAAACTCATAAGTAGTAAGCAAATCCATCAATCAATCCATCGGCCACAAATTTAAGGTTGCTCAGCGTGCGATGGAGAGAGCAATGCTCGAGGTTTTCCTGGTGGATAGAATTTGTAATGAAGTCATTCGCCAGAGAACCAAAGTAACCGACATTGCGCTTAGAATCAGCATGCTGAAGTGGAAGTGGGCCGGCCACGTTTGTAGACGGACAGACGGCAGGTGGAGCAAACATGTGCTAGAGTGGAGACCGCGAATGGGCAAACGTAGTGTAGGACGCCCTGCTGCAAGATGGGTCGATGATTTAAAGAAGGTGGCAGTGGATGGATGCGGGCTGCCCAGGACCGGGAGGGTTAGTGCTCTTTGGGGGAGGCAGTGGACGGCAATAGGCAAACAGCACGGTTGACGCAGTGGTCAAGCGAACGAATGCTGCGCTGCGTATCGCGGATTCGATTTAATTGGAACGTATATTTATAATTGATATAGAAAAAAATGTTGCAGATCTGTTTGTGTATGTGAGCGTAAATGTGTGTAAACGCACCCGAGATACACAAAAATGTCAGAAAAATAATAACTGAAAAAATACTTAACTAAAGATTTTAAAGTTTGAATAAAATAAAATCTTTCATGTTACTAGCCAAAACCACACCAGATATTTTCCACAAACTGTCTGGTCAGTTTGTATACTACAAGCAACATTACATAATATAATACATAAGTCCGCCATCCCTAATGTCCTAGTATGACAAATATGCGGCTCTGGAACGTCCATACGTCGCATCCAGTCGCGCACACTCCTCATATGCCAAATATTTACAAGCTATGAGATATTTCATATATTTTATTAGAAAAATTCCATTTTGTTAAATTTTTCGTATGAGAATTTCCGATTAGGGAATTTCGACTGCGGACTTTTGGGGCATTTAGATTTATTATCAGAAATTGCATTTATTTTGATGTTATTTTAATACTGGATTTTGAAGTTTTGTGTTTCTGTTAATACCATGGGGATTGAGCTTAATCTAAACGGGCTTAATCTAAAATATAAATACAAAATTTCCAGCTAGTTCAAAATCATTTTCGATATTCCGACCATCACAGACATTGTTATGTAGTATCTCGGCAATAGGTCTTGGTTCAAACATTATTGTCTTACGGCCTAACCAACCATTTATAATTGTTTTGGTCCCACCATACAGCGGTTAGTAGAAAGTAACATGGTAGGATAGTAAGAAGTAGATAGATATAGGAATTTAAAATAATTTAGTAGTGTAAATAATTTGAATTCAATATAGCATTTTTTAAATTTTATATTTATTAAATGCTTAATGAAAGTTTTATTTATATGGACTTCAGTCAATCTATCCCCCTGAGGGATTTCTTATAAAATCAAGTAATATTCAAGTTTGCTTTTAAGTCAAGTAATAGTTAACAGTTCACGTGACCAGAGGGCTGGTTCCTTTTTTGGTCAAAGAATAAGCATTGCCATCCAACGTGGCAATGCTGCCAGTCTTCTGGGCACGTTTCCGGATGACAGCGATGCGGAGGAGTACTTTGACGCCTAAGTGACTCTGCCTTTTTATGTTTTTTTTTGTTTTTGTTAAAATAGGTTTTTTTTTTTATTTTAGTGTAAGTTTAGTTGTAAATGTATAGTTTATTTATTTTTAATTTTTAGCTTTAGTTTGTATATATTGTCAACTTAGCATGTAATAAATATATTTATTTACCTAAAAAAAAAAAAAAAATAATAGCAATTTCGTAGAGGCAATACGATTTTCGTAGAGGGCCTACGATATTCGTAGCACGCCTACGAAATACCCAATCGTGCAAAAAACTGTAGGCATTCCTTTCATAAACTTATTGTTTAGTTAGCAAAGTTTTACTTGACAAGAGCTTAGGGAGTTCGCCTACTTTTTGTTTGATTAAAAAACAATATTATTTTTTAATTTCTACTTTTTTCTTCTAGAATATTCAAATAATTAAGGTTTTGGGTAACAGTTGCTGTTTGATTTATATTCAACCGCAAATGGTTGAGTTTAAAGCCCGAGAAACAAGGTAAGCGATTTGGTCGTAAATCTCAGAAATTAAAATAGTTTTACGTTCAGAATAACATCATACTTTATTATAAGATTTATATTTCAGAGTGTATATTAATCTTATTTTCAAAAGTTTATCATGAATTTTATTAGAATCCTTAATGAAAACAGACCAGAATAATTGTCTATAACTCATTTACATTTTTTAATTACAAAACACTTTACTGATTTGTAGAATTTATGAAGTTAGGGTTGCTAGAGTTAGGCCGTGTAGATTCAGAAGCTTGGTTGTACATGAGATCTGATATCTTTTTCGTAGGACAAACCTTATGTGCTCGTTTTGGCAACAGTTTACATGAAATGTTTTTGGTGGGATGTAATAGTATTATAGATATTTTTGATTAAATTTAAATTAATAAATTGTGTAAAATCTTCATTTTAAACAGCTGTGGCAGAATCCTTATAATGTTTATCTGGTATGAACAAATTTCAGCGACGGGTAAACAGAGCTATCTTCTAGTTGTAAAGAAATTAATATTTCCCTATCATAGTGTTACATCGACCGTATAGCGATACCAATCTACAAGCTTCTCTAAGGTTTCACAAGGGCTTCGACAATTCTACTGAAGATTGCACTGGAACTTTTACCGTATTCTAGATGGCTTTGTGTCGAAATTTATCCCAAACCCAGCTCGTTAAAATAGCATTGGTATACTGTAAAAACAAATTCTTAAAAGCTTGTAGAAGACAGAATATATTGGATGCAGTTTCAATAAACATAGGTATAGAATATAGATAGATCTCCTATTTGAAGCAAAGTGCTTCGCCCAGCACTTAACCACACATTGTACTACTATGTACTGTACAGATCTATTGAAGCTGTGCTTAGCACTGTATACTGTGGGGACCGCATTCAACAACTAGTGTTGAAATATCGAACTCAACACTATCAAACATTGCAAGGGAATTTGTAACTTCAACTCGTGTACAGTCAAGTTTGAAAGTATTTATGTACAAAACATTATGTACGCTCAAAAATATAAATTGCTGATGTTGGTCAAAAGGCCACCACACTAAAATGGGCCTGGGCTGACCAGCCTGCCGCGTGCCCAATGCTCATTTTGTGGGCGATATTACCACTTTGTATCCTTCAATAGCCCTTTATATTCTAGGGTCACGGTTACCTGACCGGACAGTCCTGCGATCACATGGCCTACGTCATTTTAACAAAGCTGAAACTTTGAGGGTTAGTCTACTATGTAGTTAAGACTGTACAAATAAAGATTCGAAACCTAAGTTAAAGTTATGCTATGAAAAGGATCATTTTTTTAATGTTTTCCGCATAATAGACAGCATCGTAATGTAAAAGAAAGATAGATTGACTGGCCTGTTGGTCTACTGGTTTGTGACCCTGACTGCTAGGCCGGAGGTCGTGGGTTTGATTCCCACCCAGGATTTCAATCTGTGTCTGGGTGTAATTTATCTATAATATGTATGTATTTAGAAATATATAAGTATGTTTATCAGTTGTCTAGTACTCATAACACAAGCTCTGCTTAGGACTAGATGGCGTTGTGTGATAGTTGTGGAATATAAAAAAAAAAGTTTCTTACAAAGAGGGATCTTTACAGGCATTTCAAAACAGAATCACCGATAAACTCAAACATTTTTATATCCTTCAACTCCTATTATTTTCGGCATCACCAACTTTATACTTCGCAGATCAATTTGATGCTTCCCAAATATAACTTGGTCCTGACAGTTTTATCATTTTATTACTTGGACGCGGAACTTTTACCCTAGATCCAGAAGAAATGTGTGTGGACATAAATTCGCGGAATCTTTAGGTAGATCAAGCCAAGTTGGCTTTGCCCCAGAGGAACAAATAGCCGGAATTTGTTTGCCTGCTTGTTTGTTCAACAATTTCATTCCATCTTTTGCAGGTGAAATGTTTGGAGGAAATGCTGCAATATGAAGTGTAGTCAGTTTTATTTTGTGAGCTGTCAGACGCGAGCTTTTGTGGTTTTCACTGTGGAGTCGGTTTTGGGTTAGTTAGTGTCACGTTTCGTTGTCTGTTTTTTGAGATGACTATGATAGGGATAAAATAGTTTTTTTTTTACATCTCTGTTACTATTTTGTGTAACGGTCTGTTACCGAATCCTCTGTACCGTCAGCACGAGTTTTCAGTATTTGAGACGTAAAGTAAACTGTAACTTTGACGACTTCAAATTGTCAATTTTCAAGGAAAAAATTGGTTCCTTCTACGCGCACCAGAGGCGATGTACCATATTTTCATACAATAAACGCTGTAAATACTGGAAAACCCTGTAAAGTAAAATAGAGAAAACTCGTGCTAGTGGTACTTATTTTAATTTTGTTACAGTAAAATCATTCGCATAAAAATTATTTTACTTTAAAATAATTACAATCAAGCCATACACGTTGGAAAAATATTTATTCGAAAAATATTTTAAATAACACATTTTTTGTTTAAAAGAATGGTGAACCATTGTAATCTATAACACGCATTTTGAACCGAGAACAACAAAATTAAAAGCAGGCTGTACGCAGCGAGCGAAAATCTCATTAAGTATTGAAAGTTTTATTACATTCCGCTCTGAAGCATAGGGTTGGCAACTGTTTCAGTATTTCAGTATTACAGGAATTGTAAATGAGATGGACTATGATTTGATTGAGGCATTCCACGAAGGGCACCCGCTGACAATGGCACCTGAGCTACTTGGTATTCAACATGAGGCTCAAGTCAGAATTTTTCGCAGGTGCCAGGTGCCGAGGAATACCTAGCCAGGTGCCTTGTGGAATATCTCATTTGATAATATAAAAAAATCTGTCAAAAAGTAAGATACAATTGAGCTGTGATTCGGCCAATTTTGTATTTTGCCAGCGGCTTTGTTCACCCGTAAGAAACTAAAAATATCCAAAACAAACAAAATAATCGAAATGAGCGGTACCCTAAATGTTAATCCCGGTTGCATACTATCTCAGAAAATATCGCTCCTCCCACCGAATAATATCGTAATCGATAAATTCAAATTTTACAGGAAAAATAAAACAGTGTTTTTTTATGATTATTGTAAAAATTGTCCAACCTAAGAGAATGATTTATATATCAAATGAAAGGTAATTTTTTATAGAATCATTCAAAATAAACGTATTTAATTATTATTATATAAGGACCAAGTTATTAAAGAAATTAAATTTTACTGGATACGTTACAAAAACATTATTTCGTAACATAACATTACGATATTATTCGCGTAAAAACAAAAATACAGCGTGCACAATAATAGTGTACTACAATGTTATTCGTTGAACAGAGACATCCAAACATAAACGGTAATAGACTGTAACTGGGATTTTCGCCGATACAATATGTATTCTATTTTGAATTATTGTTTTAATACTATTTTATTCTTCAATTGCATGTTAAGTAATATCCATTATTAGAAATTTAACTTTCAATAAAACTATGAGTTTCTCATAAAAGAAAACCCATCATCACCATCAACAGCCGGAAGACGTCCACTGTTGAACATAGGCCTCCCCCTTAGACCGCCACGCCGAACGACAATTCGCCACTTGCATCCATCGGTTGCCCGCGACTCTCACAATGTCGTCGGTCCACCCAGTGCGAGGCCTACCTGCGTATGTCGGTCCGTGGTCGCCACTCGAGAACCTTTCTTCCCCATCAGTTGTCAGTTCTACGAGTGATGTGGCCTGCCTATTGCCACTTCAACTTGCAAATTTTAAGAGGTATGTCTGTGACTCTGGTTCTTCGCCGAATATCCGTGTTCCGGATTTTATCCCGCAAAGAAACTCCGAGTATAGCTCTTTCCATTGCTCGTTGAGTGACTCATAGTCTCTCTAAAAGGCCAGCAGTCAAAGACCACGTTTCAGAGCCATAATTATGTGATCACTGGCAACACACACTGGTTAAACACCCTTGTCTTGAGACACTGTGGGATTCTCGATGAGAAGATAATATTATCACGTAGCTTCCCAAACGCTGCCCATCCGAGTTGGATTCTTCGGGCGACCTCTTTCTCGAAGTTGGACCTACCTTACTGAACAATCTGTCCAAGGTAAGTATACTGGTCTACAACTTCGAGCCACAACCGATACGGATGCCACGTTCATCATGACTTTCGTCTTGTTCATGTTCATTTTAAGGCCGACCCGTTGGGAAACGATACTGAGGTCGCTGAGCATAGCATTGAGGTGATCCAACAATTCTGCCAGGATGACTATGCATGCAATCATGCAAAATGAAGGTGAGTGATGTATAATGTATTCGATATTGATGTTGATGCCGAGTCCGTTCCATTCCAAGAGCTTGAAAACGTCCCCCAACGCGTTCATGAACAGTTTTGGAGAAATAACGTCTCCCTGTCTCACGCCTTTCTGCAATCGGATTGGTTTCGTGCTCTCTTCCTGAAGTCGGATGGACATGGTGGCGTTTCTATACAAACACTTTAACTTCGATATACCTATAGTCGATATGACATCGTTGGAGGGACTGCAATACTGCCCAGGTTTCTATTGAATGGAAGGCTTTTTCATAGTCCACAAACGCTACATATAATGGCCAAATATTCTCCTCTGTCTTCTGTATAACCTGGCGTAGCGTGCGTATGTGGTCTATAGTACTAAAACCATTTCTGAAACCGACTCGTTCGGGAGGCTGGAAGTCATCAAACCAACGTTCGAGACGGTTCGTAATCTTCAGCTTTGTCATTTGGCTTTGCCCAATAGACGAATTCTTTGCGAAGACTTTTGAGCCCTGGTTCCGCTCGATTGCCTCTTTGATCCGTCACATACTATAGACACGCAGGTTACGTCGTCGCATTGATTTAGAGATTCGTCTATTGGGTTTCCCATATTCCGACATATCAGCTAAAGATTGCAGCCTCATCTCGGTGTTGTATCAACTTGATGGTTCCGTTCGAGAACTTTTGAGGATTATTGCGGCGCGGGGTCTTAAAGAACTTGGACCCCACATTTAGGACAGTTTCCACCAACCCATTGTTAATCTCGTCCACAGTTTTGCATTCGGTTAGGCACTGGAAGCGATTGTGCGGTTCGAGTTGAAAGACGTCTTCGGGGTTCTGGATGTGGGCAGGACCAGGTTGGAGCGTGGACTTTACCAGGCGAGACCTTTCAACCACCTTTCAAGATCGCTACAGGTTTTTACATTGGCGATCACAGACACATCACTGAATATTCGATTCTTGGTCGTCATGATGAAGTCGATCTCATTTCTGGTAGTACCATCGGGACTCATCCACCTCCTGGATGGCCGCTTCTGGAAGTAGGAGTTCATTAAATGATGTTCTTCTTTTGCCACGAAGTCGACCAGTCGCGGCCAGCGACTGGTCGACTTCGTGGCAAAAGATTATGATTTCCCTGCCCATAACCAAATGCCAACCACTCTCAACTCATTGCCATTCCGTGAGCCCACATTCGCGTTGAAGTCCCCCATAACAACGGTGAAGTATGTTTCGGAGGTATGTATGGCCTCAGATATCTCCTCATACAATGCCTCTACTTCATCATCAGAATGTGTCCAGATCGGCATGCACCTGTATGACCTTCAACGGATATCGGTTGGTTATTCTGAGAATAAGGTATGCTACCCTGCTCGACACACTGTCGACATTCATAAAGTTGTTGATGAGGGACCTGTAGACGAGAAATTCAACACCACCCTGGTATTTACGGTAGAAGAGCATGTCGCCGGAATCTAGAACTATCGTATCCTGACCCTCTCTTCGGGTTTCAGATAATCCCAAGATATCCCAGCGCATTTTGCTCAATTCTTCCTCCACCTCGATAATCTTATCATCGGTACTAAGTGTGCGGATGTTGTGTGACGCCAGGGCCAAAGTCCGTTGGGGGTGGTATGCCACATACTCGGTATTATTCTATTCCTTCCTTTATCATTAGAAAAAAAAGAAAGCTATGCGAATGCTTGTGGCTCGTGTTAATAGATAATACAGCAATCGTAGATTGAGTGTAGATATCACCTCGGTGAACTATTGTAAAAGTAATTGCAATTTTTTTTAAATACATAATTATATAGTAACCAGTATTAACCATAGTTTTGAAATAAAATTTCTACAGGAATAGTATTGTTAAAAAACTTTACTATAAAACGAGTTTGCTGTTCTTACTCGAATAATATCGTTATAGTAACATACTGAAATTCTTATTAAGAGTGCTATCCGTAATCACTAGAAGCGAGGTTATTCGCGTAAATAAGTACAATATATCTGTAACGGAATATTAGGGCTATGGTTAATAAAAAAATGCTAATTTGGAATGTACTCATAGGAAAAATGTGAAAAAAATTGACAACGTGTAAGAGAGTACGTACATGATGAATATGCAATAAAACGCAAAGTATCGTTATATTACATTACGATATTATTCGGTGGGAGGAGCGATATATAAATATAATGTCTTTTACTAGACTTTGTGCTGCCACTTGGCATTATGCTGAGCTGAGGCCCTTTGGCATTTAAATATTAGTTTTGATTTTTATTTAGTTTTAAGTTTTGATGCCAATAAACTCAATTTCTTTCTTTCTTTTCTTCTCTCTCATTCCAAAGATTATTCAAATCCGGTCTGTTGCGTTTAAGATTAAAAAACTTCCATCCATTCTTACAAAAGATAGTGATTGAAAGAGCTCATACAATATTCATAATTTAAATTCATAATCAGCTTATAATGTTTCCACTGCTGGATTCAAGTGTCTAAGTATTGTTTTCAAAAGTCCTTCGACTGATGATGATGATTATGTTTTCTTTTTATCATGGCAATATCTTAAAGTGAGTCCTCCAATCCAAGGCGGGACGGTACTGTTAGACTTATACTGACTAAAATCCACGGTGATCACTACAATAGCCTTTTGCGTTCCAGGGTTACCTGATGAGACATTCCCACATGATGAGACAGTCTCGCGAATAATGATTATGACGGTGAGCAAAAATAGTCGTCGTGGTATTTAAAATCCCTTAAGTATTTTTGAGACTCGTGGCAAAATAATTACAGCCGCATAGGCCGATCTTCCGGGTTAAGCCGCGCTTGCGACTAGGTTGGTTGGTCGTCGGGTGACCGTCTTTCATAGCGAGTTTCCTCCGTGCCTCGGAAAGCACGTAAAGCCGTTGGTCCCGGCTGTCATTTGTAGATCTTTGACCGTCGTTACTGTTAGTGAGAAGCTCTAAAGTCTGACAAGCAGTCTTATGATGGGGTATGGTATTACCCAGTTACTGGGTTGTGGAGGTCCGACAAGAGGACGAGAGACGAATCTGGTTCGACTGGAGGCCGACCCCAATATAGTTTGGAAAAGGCTAGGCAGATGATGAAGTATTTTTGAGACTGGAATATTTTCTATTTCCAACCTCCATTTTCCACCTAATACGACTGTGCACTTTTGCAATGCATCTAATACTATTCATGGCTCCCTAAAGTCCATTAAATTACATACATTTGTTAAAATGAACTGTGAAATAGGCCATCCCTAGCGAACTGTTATAACTTCTCGGTAGGTACGATATTATCACACGAAATATACCTGTGTCACCGTAAAACTGCAATATAGGACATCTCTTAACGTAATCCAATATTGTCTATCTGTCACAAGTATAGGTTGCTATGATAAATTCAAAGTAAATTTTGTTATTGTGATATCGGAATCAGTTGGAAATTAAACAACATTATGGATACTTACTTGGTAAAGCTGACGATTAAGATCACCAATGTTAATATAGGATGGAGATGTAAATTATTCAGTTTAAAAAAAAATAAGGAAAAACAAAAAACCCATCTGTGTAAAAACTAATTTAAAAAAATAAGTGAACCTGTATAAAAAAATACACCATAATAACCATTCTTTTCCTATTATACTTGGATATAATCATGGTAGGACTTGTTGATAATTTATAAGAAAATGCTAAATTATCTGAATAGAAATCATGTTTAAGTATATGCCATGCCCACTTAGTTGGGCGGTAAACATTTTAACTTATACACAAGTATTTTTTTTTAAATTAAGCATACATATTTAATTCTCTTTTATGATGCCAAATCATATTTTAACATATTAAATATCTAGAACATTTACAATCTTTCAGATTTAACATTTTCACTGCAACATCAAGCATCTCATTACGTGTTCACGTTGAAGTTTTCGACTATGTCGAATGAAAGAACATGTTTTTGATGTACCGTTACAATCTTATTTGAACTTTTCAAATTCAGTCTAAATTGAAGTGAAGTTTATTAAAATAATTTGTAATTATTGTGTACATGGAATTTGTGTTTACGACAGTGAATGTAAGAGATGCGAAATGCTGAGGTAATAGGCATTATCATCTGATTCATCATCATCATTTATGTTAGTTAGATTTGGCATATATTATATATTTTATGACTGGCCTGTTGGTCTAGTGGTTAGTGACCCTGACTGCTATGCCGGGGGTCGTGGGTTCGATTCCCACCTAGGAGAAATGTTTGTGTGATGAGCATGATCATTTGTTCTGTGTCTGGGTGTAATTTATCTATAATATGTATGTATTTAGAAATATATAAGTATGTTTATAAGTTGTCTAGTACCCATAACACAAGCTCTGCTTAGCTTGGGACTAGATGGCGTTGTGTGATAGTCGTGGAATATTATATGTATAGTATTCTAAACAAAAATATCGCTAATTACCATAGAGTCACCGCATGTCTGGCTTCCTTATTTTGGGCACAAACAGGCAAACAATAGTTTAATTATGAATCTTAATAAAAACTTAAAAAAAAGAGAACCGACTTAAAACCAAACACAAAAATACTGTAAATTAAGCATCAAAATCCGTCCAGCCAAACGCGAGATAATAGCGGACAAACATACATACATACACGTCGAACTGAGAACCTACTTTTTTCGAAGTTTGTTAAAAACATTATTGTTTTGTACCGGAATTCAGCACATCACGGGCAGTGCGGCAGTCAAAACCTTTTACCAACGCATCCACGATACAAGAGAAGGTCTAGTGTGGGGAAAAATTAAAAAAAAAAAACCTTCGTTAGGTCGATTTTCCTTCATTTCAGTCATTTTATTTCCACAATAGAAAACTCTATATCACACTTTCCTCGTTAATACGTTTCAAAAGATATAAAACTTCTTTTATTAGTCCTTACATGCCTTGCGTCTGGCATTTTGACATTCTTACAAAGTTATGAAAACTTGCTTTCTTCACATTTAATATTTCTAGGCCTTTTCGCAGGTATTGTGGGTAATAAAATTTAATATCTAAAAATACGTTGTAGAGCAGTTGTAGGTCGTGGGTTCGAGTCTACCCAAGCATGTTTTTATGTATCGTTTATTTTCATCATCGCTGCTACTTGAAAAAGTTAAGAAAATCATGAAACTGAAATATCCTAGAACCAAAAAAATTAAAGACACTAATTACGTATAATATGACATCCATCCTAATCCCTTTTTCTGTTTTTAATTTTCAATGACGTTTTTTTGTTCTTATATAAGGGTTTGGTCCTGATCTGGTCTAGTCTAGTTCAGAAGTGATAAATACAAAGTCGACGATGGGGCGAGCTTACACTAAGAAAAAACTAGTCACACTAACTTTGAAGAGATTAAGGTTGTATGTGTTCGGCAACATTCACGGTCATGATAGTTCGGCAGACGTCTAGGGTATCGAAGGTCGGGATATGATTTTCGGCCATTTTAGGCCCGGACATGGGAGGCAGAGGCACGCAGGGCGCGCTTTAAAAAAAAAACATGTTTTCGAGAGTCAAACTCTGATGGGTGCGAGCCCCTATAAAGGACCAAATG
Source organism: Agrotis ipsilon (assembly GCA_028554685.1). Classification (NCBI taxonomy): domain Eukaryota; kingdom Metazoa; phylum Arthropoda; class Insecta; order Lepidoptera; family Noctuidae; genus Agrotis; species Agrotis ipsilon. The sequence continues at coordinate 1,984,849 of CM052971.1, forward strand.
CCAGCCGGAGCTGCAGGACTGTCTATGAAGATAACATTGCCCCTAAAATACAAAAGGCAACAAAATTAAAAGGGTTGATTTTCAGACGGAAATAGTATAAGTCTCTTCCACTCCACCTTAGCCAGTAGGACTCATTTTGATGACAAAAAAAAACTCATACAATAACTTATACTGAACTTACTTGAAGTATTATCTGAATCACACACCACTCTCAAATAGAAATGTACACAAAAAAACGCGAATCACACCCCAGAAAATCCTTCCACACATCTGATTTCCATCTCACAACATACCGTTAACGCCAGATCCCATTACATACAATAAAAACACCATGATTACCCTACTGACAGAAAACCACCATCCCCTATCAATCTTCCTTCCCTGACCCATTTTTCCTTACATGCCCGATAAAATGCGAGACCGAAAACGTCAATGAAAGAATGCATAAATCACTTTCAAACAATATTCATAGGAAAAAAACCACTCGGACGTTCTTATACGAGAACTATTCGAAATCTATTCATACATTTATTCATGAATTGTCTCGATTGGTACTATTGTCATCCATAAATACAATTTTTTAAATACCATCGCCACATTCTCTACGTCTTTTGGATTAAGGTTGGTTTTGGTTTGTACTAAGCGTAAAACTAAAGTTGTCAATCGTAAACAACTTACAAAACCATTTGCAGTTAAACTAAATTGTAACGCGAAGGCTTAAAGGGCAGAATTGAGCTTTGTGGCTGTAATAATAAGTTTGTTTTACAAAAATGAAGTCACAAGTACTTTTCAGTGGATTTTGGTAGCTAATTCTAAATATTGACAGCAATTGTGAGGCATCTAACATCGAAATATTTTTGATTGTGTTTATTTATAACAATTATTTATGAAGAAAATATCCGTAAAATGTCTTCATTACGATTTAACTATAGTTCTAGGTATTTTGTTTGAATAGGTAATTAATGTTTCAATTGTTAACTTAAGTAACATAACATGGAATTAATGGATCAGTTTGTTCAAATAAAATAAAAGTACACTATTAGAAATCTGGTCTACAATTCGTTTTACAAATCGTAACCATGTTGATATACTCGATTTTTTATGCAAAATGTTCTGTGTTCGACTTTGAAACAAAAACTCTTTGGGGAAACAGGTTTTTCTTTCAATAGATTTTTTTTCAGTAACGCTTGATTAAATCACGAGAATCCGATAACTTTTTGTGCCATCTTTGGTTACATGGAAAGTAGTGGACAGCGAGAAAAATGAACGCGTAAAAATACAGTATTCTTTGATACTAACACATCGAGTCTTTTTTACTTAGACTTTTCCTGGAATATCATCTTGTTTCATTGCGGATCGATAAATATTTGGGACTCTTTCTCAGAAAAATTAAAGGAATGAATGTGTGTGGACACAATTTGGTAGATGCTTATTAACAGACTTAAAAAATGGAGGAGGTTATCAATTCTTTTGCAAACTGGATTAAAGTGAAATAACGCCACGTGTTACCACCGTAGTAATTAATTAGAAACATTTTATTGTACAATTTAAACATTGTATAGAAATGTTAGGTTAAAATGTGTAAAAAAAATAATTAAACACATTTTCAAAATATTCCGGAATTTTATCTAAGCACTCGTTAATTATGTGCATTTTGGCCAGAACGGACCGTTGCTGCGTTGACGTGAATAAAGTGATGGGTAGTATCTGAATGCGGAAGGAGGAGGACTGGGTGTGGTGGCGAGTCTTGGGAATGGCTAGGTTTATCAATGGACCAGGCTGTAGATGATGATGATTATGATCGATTTTAAAGTGAATCTAAAGTTGTCATTGAATTGGCTTTCAACCCTTTTTTAGGCGAACTTTCCCCCCTTTTTAACAGATATGTTTTTTGTGGGATTTCAATATTTTTTTTCAGAAATTGTACAAATCTAATGCCAAGTTTAGATGCACTTTAAAATGTAATGCTTTTTGGCCAGGTGGACCGTTGACGTGAATAAAGTGGCGGGTAGTAGCTGAATCGGCAGAAATGAAGAGGCAGATCGCCCATGAGATGGACAGATCACATAAGAGCAGCTGTGGACAGTTCCCTGCACGTCTGCACCAGAAAGGCGGCCATCAGACAGGAATGGCGGCATATTGTTAGGCGAGCCACTAACAGCTGAAATGACAACCACGACCACTCTGCCAAGAGTGCAACGACGAAGAAGAAGTAGCTGAATGCGGAAGGCGGAGGACTAAGTGTGGTGGCAAATCTTGGGAATGGCAAATGATTACCAGTGGATCACGCTGTTGATGAAGATGATTATTATCGATTTTAAAGTGCATCTAAACTTGGATTGGATTGGATTTCAACAATTTTTTAGGCGAAACATTTTAGCCGACAGGAACTTTTTAAAAGGTATGTTTTGGGTGGGATAGATTTCTCAGAAATTTTATGCATATCCTGGTTTGAACAGTTTTTTTTTATTGGCATTTTAATGGTTTTGACGGTACAACATCAAAAAACACAAACAGATGCCTGTCAAAAGCAAGGATTTTACAGAATGATTTGAGTGTAGGTTTAGAATTTAACGCACTTTGTGAAGCTGGGTTTTACTGGAGTGGTTTTAGATCACGTTCACTGATCCTGTGTAGTAACAGATGTTGGTTTTATCTGGAAATGAAATATTCTGTTACCAAAATGTAATAGGTCTCAAAGACATTTTGAGGTACTAAAAATTCAGTTGTGAGCGGGGTTCGAACCTGTGCCGTCTGGATAAGTACTCCAGACGCCTTACCAACTAAGCTATCGCAACCACTATAATCTTGAAACTGAATTTTTCATTGCCTTGTTATTTGAACGCTTTACACGTTGCGCCATCTATTGGAAGCATCTCAAGCCCTAGTAACTGATTTTTTTGTTCCTCAAAATATCTTAGCGAAGACGCGACGCCGGCGTTATTGGATATAGATATATTATAACTTTATAATAGGTCTGTTGTAAGGGATTCCGAATATAAACGCTCAGGTAGCCTACCATAACGTCTTAAAGCGAGAGTAGTTCCAGTGTGGGAAAGTGACAGAGCTATACAAGTCCTTTAACGCCACCTCGTGTCGTTTACAAACACAAACTTCTGTTTCTTTGGTTCATTTAGGAGACCTATCTATGTGTAATTATCAATGAAAATTTGTAATTTTTATTGGCATTTTATATTCTTTTTGTGAGGTACTCCACGAAGGGCACCTGGAAACGCGAAAAATTTTGACAGGAGTCTTAATGTCGCGTAGATAAGGTACAAGTATCTCAGGTGCCATTGTCAGCCTTCGTGGAATGAGAGGCTAATTAAAGAAAGGAAAATACAGATTTTTAGACTATTTTGACCTTTTTTTTTGTCGTGGTAACATCATCTAAAGAGTTTTTCCATCCAGGGGGAGATGACTGTCAGACTTATACTGAGTAAAATCCACGGTGATCCTTCAATAGCTCTTTACGTTCCAGGTTACGTGATGAAACAGTCCCACGCAATCCTTCTTTACTGAGTTGGGGTAGCAGTGTGGCATACTAGATAGAGTGTATCGGCAGACGAGGTTTTCCACAAAGGGCACCCGCTGACAATCGCACCTAATCTAGTGGTACCTTATCTAGGCCACATAAGGTTCCTGTCAAAATTTTTGGCAGGTGCCGTGATGTGTGTGGAATACCTCGAAAATACTGATCTTCAGTCAAATTAGTGTATTTCACATGGAGCGATTGTCTATTTGATCACTCCATTACCCAATTTGTACAAAAACCTTTGATAAGTCTGGTCAAACTTTCCGGCCACTGACTGCAAAGACTGCCAGACAACCGGTAGAGGATTTAAGTGCTAGATGGCATTCGGGGTTCTTTTTAAAATTCATCAACCTTGGCAGCGAGTTCCAACCTTGAATACTGATCCTTTATTTTTTGCGTGTTAAAATCATCAAAAGAGTCCTCCCACCCCGGGCAGGGCGAGAGGGACTGTCAGACTTGTACTGACTAAAATCCACGGTGTCCTTCAATAGCCCTTTATGTTCCGAGGTCACGGCGATGGAAATAAGTCCCGCGACCCCGGCAGGCTTTGGCCCTCTGTGAGGGGGCCGCCCCGTCATTTTGCTGACGCTGTTTAAGGCGCGCGTGGAACACGTCGCGCCGTCGACCCGGGCATGGTCCATGGTCGAACAGCGAGTTGCCCTTTACTCGCTGTCCGCATGCCCGCGTTTACGGTGGCCGGATGAATACTAATAATCCTTACTAACACTATAAATTAGCCAAAAGCTACATCAAAGAGTCAACAGATACAGATCTTACCGCATCAATAACTTCAATTCCTGCTCCAAAGATACTTCATTTGAATCAAAAAGAGTCCCCTCTGCCTACCCGAAGTATACGAGACCGAACTACAAAATAAATACCATTCAATCTTCGTTCCAAGTTTATGCGAAGACGGAAGTTGTGTTCTTGGGCCGCTGAAATAACACATAATATATCTTTATTTATATGTTATCTTGGAGCGAGGAGGTTGACGTTCAGTTTCGTAGAAACTATGTGAGTTTCGTTTATAAAGTAGGCCATGTTTTTTTTTGTGTAATAAAGAAAGAAAGAAAAAATATTTTATTTGACACAGACATGTACATACATTTAACAAGGACTAAACATATATAATAAGTTCTTTTAAAAAAAAAATCAAACCGACGAAACATCGAACTGAAAAGAAAAAAATAAATTTTGAGGCGGCGCCAAAGAAACAATCAACGAATAGCTACGACGAGCTATTCAACCACGACAAGCTATACAACGAGCTATTCTGCTCTTCACATTGTTAATTTATATGTTTTTGTTTGGCGCCGCCTCAAAATTTACTTTTTTCTTTTCAGTTCGATGTTTCGTCGGTTTGATTTTTTTTTAAAAAGAACTTATCAGTATTTGAGACGTAAACTGGAACTTGGAAAAATTCAAATTAACAATTTTCAAGGACACGAAATAGTTTCATCTTCGCACACCAGAGCCACTGTTCCATTTTTATAAAAAACGCTGTGAATACTGGAATCGGTTCATAATTGAAAATTCTGTAGAAAGATTGACAATTAATTCTTTTTTTTCTACCCTTAGAGGCCGATAAAAGTTTTGAAATTTAAATGGGACCAACTTTGAGATATACTCTTTCCAACTAAAAAAGAATTTTTGAAATCGGACCACGTCTGGAAAAGTTATGCGTGGTCATACATAAAAAAAAAACATAAAAAAAATATACATGTCGAATTGAGAACCTCCTCCTTTTTTTTTCGTCGGTTAAAAATAGAAAAACTACAATACTAAATCGAAAACAAACTTAAAAAAAGAGACATAGAAAACATGATAGGTAGGCAGCTGTATTTCATGACCGTGGCAAGAAAGGCTTCCCACTCAGTAAATAGCTGTGCTATGGGGGACCCACAGCTCAGCGCTGATTTTCAGTGGTTACCTAATGAGTTGAAACAACCTTGACTTTTTTTTATTTGTCGTGGTAATATCATTAAATGAGACCGACTCTTACTGGCTAATCCACGGAGTTTCTTTAATAGCCCTCAACGTTCCAGGATCACGCGAATATCTGTAAACAGTCCCGCGACCCCAGCCATCTTTGGCCCTCTATGGGGGTCGTGTCCAAAATAATGTTACATCTTATTTATTCTATTTGAAATAGAGTGAAATTCGTTATAGATATATGATTTATTGACAACTGAAACAGTGATTGCCTATTGAGTATGTACTAGTAGTGTATAGTATAGATTGAGTAAATACTAGTAGTTGTTCCGGGTCTGGCTATTTCAGTGTGTGAGTTTAATTTTTTATAAACACACCCAAAATACAGGAGAAATTCCTAATGTAGGGCAAGCACAGCAACGTGCGAAGCAAAGACTTATTCGTCAACTCGCCTGCAATTAACTCGCTCGCTCGGGCGAGTTGGCACCTTCCGATTTTACCTATTTTTGGTGTCGTCAACTCGCAACTGACCGAAAAATGGTACAGTCATCTATAAAAGTGTTATAATAAATTAATATAGAAACCTACTTTATAGTATGAGGCGCTGTAAGATTTGAGTTTGAATATTTGAAAACGTACCTACGATATAGGAGAAATCCCAAGCGTGGGGCAAAGACACCTTGTCAACTATCTGGTATTTTATATTAATTGTATTTTTGTAAAAACAGTGTAAAATACCTGTATACTATGAAGTACGTTTATTTAATGATTTAAATACCACCTTTTCGTGCAAGCCTAGTACTTTTGTGATAAATAGATTTTGCCCAAAACTTGTATGTTGAGACAGAACTGTTAAAATGAAAAATACCTCCTTGATTTTATGCAGTCCTAGTACATTTTTGGGTATTGAGTATTCGCCAAAAGATTTTTTTAGTTTTGAAGACCGTTCGTTGTGCGGCATGAAAACCTTCAGCATGATTCTGTTCTTCTAGTACTTTTTGTTCTAATTCCTCATTTAATTTCGGTACCAAAACCTTCTTCATGATCCTGTTCTCCTGGTACTTTCTGTCCTTTCTGATTAGATTTCACATTGAATCTAACTGATGAGAAAAAATATTATTACTTATGTCTTTGTGCTTTTATTTTATTAATGATCTCAAAACAACTCCGCCCCTAATACGACCCACTGGCCCTCAATTAACCTACTTTACACGTTTAGTGTCATAAAAGTGTGAAGAAGGTTTAATTACATTAAATGTTAAATTTATAGAAACACTTTTGTAGACGACTGTAAATACGCAAGATTTTCGCTTAGTTGCGAGTTGACGACAACAAAAATAGGTAAAATCGAGAGGTGCCAACTCGCCCGAGCGAGCGAGTTAATTACAGGCGAGTTGACGAATAAGTCGAAGCAAATTGCCCTCAGCTTCAATGCGAAATGAATTCTGGCAGACTTACATTAATTACAGCCTACTTCATCCTTCCACGCTTCCACGTTTACCTAGCTTAACAAAAAACACAAACATCAATGTAATATTGTAACATCTGTCTTTATTTGTCACCGGCGCGTGATCTATGGCTGACGTTGAGAATGTTATTAAGCTACGGCTAAGGCCCTTCGTACACAACGCAACGTAAGTCTCCAATACTTTCGCCTCCTACTGCGAAGTAGTCATGCTAGTGAAGGAGGAGGCGGGCGCCGTGAGGGAAAGGACAGCCTCAACTCGCAACCTGGGCTCACGCGGGAGCCGCCCACATCATAGAACGTCGGGAGGCGATTACTGGCCACGGCAGGGAATACAGACGGCGAGTAATAGGTGACTCGCCGGCCGGGTCGTCGTCAAGTCGTGTTCCATCTGGGCCTCAAAAAGAGCCCTCAGTAATCTGACGGGGCTTACAAGCCCAAACTCTGCCGGGATCGGAGAACGGCCTCAATCAGGCAACTCACCCTGAAATGTGAGGCTACAGAAGGATTACCATAGGTTTTAGTCAGTACAAGTCTAACGGTCCGTCAAAAAGTCTTCAATATCTTGTCTTTGGTATCAATTAACGCATGCCTGTGTACGAACCTCTTGTGATTTGTGTTGCGGTCGCCAAGATAAAAAAGTCGTAACGTAAAGGGCATCCGAAGGAACACGGCTGGATTTTAGTCAGTAAGAGTCTGACAGTCCCTTCCGCTCCACCCAGGGCGGGAGGACTCATTTGATGATTTTGCCACCTAATAAAAAAAGGTACCTAGTCTTGCGTCGCATTATGTACGAAGATTCTAAGAGGTTCGTTTGGTTAGATGTGCCTGAGGTCTTTTGAGTGTATTACTACTAGAAACTTAAAAAAAAAATTAAGTAACTTTTTTTGTTTATGTCATCATCAGCCTATAAGAGTGCGGTCAAACGAGCGTAATTTTTGAGTCGCAGAATTTCGGTCACTTTTATACAAAAGACGCGAAGCAAAATTTTCTACGACAGTGACCGAAATTCTGAGACTCACGACTCAAAAATTACGCTCGTTTGGTTTTCACTGCTGGGACGCATGCTTCTGTTAGAGGGAGAGGATTAAATCCACCACGTAGACCCAGTGCCGTTTGGTAGGTTTCCTCATGATTTTTTTCCTTTTGCCGTTTTGAGAGCAATAGCTTCACCGGACAGCTTCTAAACCACGGAAAAAGAAGTTTTTTCCAGAAATCCAGAAAGTATGGACGGACACGCCTCAATTAATTAAATCTGGGGGCACGGCAGTGCCCCCTGCCAAGACGAGCCAAGCGAAGCGCAAGGGCACTGCCTACCTTTTCTCGAAAAGTGTTTTTTTGAATCCTCATAGTGTTGGTTTCCGATGTACCAGATAGTTCAGATTCACAGCATATGATGCCAATAATAAGCTTATTAAGCATACAAAGTCTCAATAGAATAGCTCTAATACTTTGGATTTTATTGACATCTAAAGTACACGGATTTCGTCACTGATTCACTGATATATTGACACACTGACACACTGATGATCATCAAAATGTTTGGCTACTTCCTGAAGTACTAGGGAGCTGAAATTCGGTATGTTATCTAAGTTTAGTATACAACCAACAAGAAAATTAACAAACCTATAACTTCCGCCCCCCGTCCCCTAAAATGAGGGGAGGGAGTTTGTATGAGACCTTAAGATGTTAGAATACTTCCTGATGTGCTAGAGACCTGAAATCCGGTACTTAGTTTAAGTTTAGTATACAATCAACAAAAATTCAGTACCTATAACTTTCACCCCCCCATCCCCTAAAACTGGGGGTGGAAGTGTGTATGAGACCTTAAAATGTTAGGGTACTTCGTGGAGTGCTAGAAAGCCGAAATTTGGTATGTAAACAAAATTCAGTATACCAAAACACATGCCCTATCCCCCCCATAACCTAAAACAGTGGGGTTGGGGAAGGAACTTGCCATGTATGTACTATGTTTATTCGGGTGGAAACTTTGAACTCAATTTTGAAGTAGATATCTTCAACCGATTAACTGAAATTCTGTATACTTGTTTAGTTTGGATAAGTTACGTGACGTCATTCAAATCCGATATGGCGGACCATTTAAGATGGCGGAATAGTTGTTTTTAATGCACTTTTTATGGGTATCAAAAGAAAGGGCTCGTTGAGAGCAACTAGAAAAATAATGTGACGTCATTATAAATCAAATATGGCGGACCATCTAAGATGGTAGAATAGTTATTTTTAATGCACTTCTGCAATATGGGTATCAAATGAAAGGGCCCGTTGAGATCAATTCGAAAAATAATATGACGTTATAAATACAAGATGATAGCAACTTACAAAAAGAACTGAAATCCCACCAAAAACATTTCATGTAAACTGTTGCCAATACGAGCACATAAGGTTTGTCCTACGAAAAAGATATCAGATCTTGGCTTGGCTGTTTCGTTACTTAGGTACTTCAGAAACTTAATATTAGCATCACCAACGGTAGCGAAACGGTGAAGCCATACATTTTACTGATTTACTGAATTTTTGAAGTTAGGGTTGCTAGAGTTAGGCCGTGTAGATTCAGAAGCTTGGTTGTACATGAGATCTGATATCTTTTTCGTAGGACAAACCTTATGTGCTCGTATTGGCAACAGTTTACATGAAATGTTTTTGGTGGGATATTTTTTTACCTTACGTAAACAAACATTTGAATAAAATCTCATTTATATGAACAACAAATACCAAACAGTATTTGAAGAGATATTAATACCAAGAATTCAATATTTCTGAAATTATACCGACGCTATTGAAAATTCCAGTGGTTTACCTGAATTCTGTAATATTTGATACGTAAATAATTGAAAATCTGATTTTCCAGTAAATAACTATGCGAGAAATAGGAATTCAAATATAGTTTTTTACTAACAAAACTTTTTATGCTGAACAAACTTTATACCCATTGTTTAAGTGAAATATTTTTTATTTTTGTGGTTATGATATCTATAACAAGTATATTATTTAGAATATTTGAAATATACGGGGTAAAATAAAACAAAATATTTAAAAAAAAACTGGTTTTTCTTACAAAATTTAATATTTTGCCGTTTACGTACGAGTATGTTAATGTTTTTACAAATAACCCTGTATAATATAAACACCAACTGTAACGGTTTTGCCGGTATAAATATATAAATAAAGTTTACATTTACAATATTAATAAATCAGAAATAATAATGTAACAATAACATGTTAAATTTTAAGTACCTTGATCTGGCTCGCGAGGTTGTTGGAACGTGTATAGGTGGGACGTGAATACAGCAGTTATTGTGCCGATAGTCATGTCTGCCAATGGCCTTATTGCCAACAGCCTTGACGAGCACCTGGAGCTTGCTGGGCAGTTAGATGAAGCGCTTGATTTAGAAGGCAGTACTCTTGGGCACGGCGCGTACTGTTAGGAAGTTCCTGACCACCCCGGTAGCCTGAACCCTGTTCCTGATGCTGCTGGACTGCTATTTTTATATTACAAATGTTAGATTATATATTATTCTTTCCAAAATGCAAATAATCTTCACCGTGACCCCGGAACATAAAGGGCTATTGAAGGACACCGCGGATTTTAGTCAGTACAAGTCTGACAGTCCTTCCCGCCCTGCTATGATTTCACCACGTAAAATGTAAATAATTTTACTAATATTAGTGATACAGGGTTACTGTTACTGTTACTGTTAGGGGTTTTGGTTTCCGCACTTAGTCCTTCATGTGGACCATTGTGCGTGGGCCATAGTGGCCTTTGGTGGCTTATTCCAACCAGCCCACCTCCCTCCAGAAGTTGATCAGGTTCTTTGGTCTGTGGAGAACGTCTGTGTAAGTCCTGGGCGTCCCGAGGGTCTCTGTCCTGATCTGGGTGACACCTGTGCACTCGAAGAGCACATGCGCAACGGTTTCCTCAGTCTCCATGCAAGCCCTGCACAGGGGACTGTCCGTTATGCCTATTGTGTGGAAGTGTTTGTTTAGGGAGCAGTGTCCCGTTATGGTCCCTGTCAGCAGACGCATGCCGGTCCTGTCCAGGCGTAAAAGACGTCTGGTTAGCCTGCCATCTAAGGATGGCAGAGCTTCCTTGGATTGCCTGCAGCCTGGTGTCGAGGTCCACCATCTCTCCGCTTGTGTAAGGATGCGCTCCTGCAGCCATCTACGTATCTGGTTGAAGGGGATGGGTATAATGGGTTCAGGTCCGCAGACTGATGCGCTGGATGCTCTCCTAGCTAGTTCATCAGCCGCGTCGTTGCCCAGTGATCCGCTGTGTCCTTTAATCCATTGTAGTGTCACTTTGTTGCGTTGAGATACCGTTAGACGTTCTAGTGCATTGTGACATTCTAGTATTAAGCTTGAAGTGGTATATCGTTTCTCCAACGATTGAAGAACCGAGGCGCTGTCAGAGAGTATACGTATATGGGTGTCCGTAACTCTTCTGGCCTCTATCGCATATGCTGCTTGTATAATGCCCATGCATTCCGCCTGATAGACGGTGTTGTACATTCCCAGCGGGCTGGATATATTTATGTTAAGGTCGTGTGAGAAAACTCCAGCCCCGGTTCCGGAAGCATTCTTTGATCCATCTGTGTATATCCTCAGCTCTTTCGGGCCTGAGTAGTCATATTGCTCTTCTGCAAGTGTGATACTGTAGTGTTTTGCGAAGTGGTATTGTCTTGGGGCTTTGTCGCAAGGTGATGCCATCATTGGCTGTTGTTCGATCGCATCATTCTTGATTCGCGTGTGTTTAATTCTTGAGTCTTTGTTTAGGGTTCCCAAGGCATGAAGCCTAAAGGCGGCTAGGGCCGCCTCTTTCTGCACGATGAGGTGTAGAGGTGGCAGTCCAAGCATTGCCTGTAGGGCAGCGGTGGGTGCAGTTCTCATACAGCTAGTAATTGCCATACAGGCGAATCGCTGCAGCTTTTCGAGGTCTTTTTGGGTTGTGCTCAGGTTTGTTCTGGGCCACCAGACCAATGAGCCGTACGTGACTGTCGGTCGTATAACAGTGGTATATAGCCAGTGAGTGGTCTTGGGGCTGATCCCCCAATTCCTGCCAAGCATTCGCTTGCACTGCCACAGGGATATGCTGGCTTTTGTAGTGATGTAGTTGATGTGTTTTGCCCAATTTAGCTGTTTATCCAAAAAGATGCCCAGGTATTTGGTTTCAGTTGATAGGCTTAGGGTGGTTCCAAAGAAACGTGGAAGCTGTAGGGTCGTCAGCTTCCTCTTTTTTGTGAAGAGAATTAGCTCGGTTTTTGAGGGATTTACTGATAACTGGTGTTTGTTGCACCAGTTCTCCACTATTTTCAATGCTTGGCGCATGAGGTTGCACAGGGTATTTTCGTGAGTGCCATTTATTATTATGGTTATATCGTCGGCATACCCTACAGTGAAGTAGCCGTTATCATTTAGTGTTTTAATGAGGTTATCTACAACCAGGTTCCATAGTAGCGGTGAGAGGACTCCCCCTTGTGGGCAGCCTTTCGCCACAATGGCCCTTGTAGTGTCATTTATTGTAACTTGTACAGCTCTTTGCTTGAGCATGTTGCTGATCCATCCGCTCAGGGTCGGGTCTATGTTGTGCCTGTCTAAGGCCATGTTGATGCTGTTGAACGTGGTTTTGTCGAAGGCGCCCTCAATGTCAATAAAGGCGGCCAGTGCTGAGCATTTGTGGTCCACTGCACATTCAATCTTGGATACTACGCTATGTAGCGCGGATTCCGTTGATCTGCCCGTGGAGTACGCATGCTGTTGTTTGTGAAGTGGTTTTTCCCGAAGAGGTCCGTCTCGGATATACCTATCACAGAGTCTCTCGAGGGTTTTCAGTAGGAAAGATGTGAGGCTTATAGGTCGATAGGCCTTGGGTTGGGTATAGTCCGTTTTGCCAGGTTTGGGTATGAAGATGACTTTTACCTCCCGCCATGCTAGGGGTATATGTCTAAGTGCTATGCAGGCCTGATAGATCTCCATCAGGCATGGTAGTAGGTGTGCAACCCCCCACTGTAGTAGGGCCGGAAAGATGCCATCTAGTCCTGGGGACTTATAGGGCTGAAAGGTGTTAATGGCCCACCTTATCCGGTCTTCCGTTATCATGCTGTGGGCTCTGGACCAGTCCATATCCGTAGGGGTCCAGTCTGGTTCTGTCTCCCATGTCCTGTCCTCTAGGAGTTTACAGTCGGGGAAGTGAGTCTCAAGAAGGACCTTACTGGTTTCCAGGTCTGTGAGTGTATATGTATTGTCAGGTTTTTTCAGCGTTCCAAGGGTTCGGTCCTGGTCGGTTGAGAGGATTTTCCTTACCCTTGCGGCTTCGTTGTTAGTCTCGATAGATTCACAGAATTTGCGCCAGGCTGTCTTCCTGGCTGTTCGGATTTGCTTTTTATAAGTGTATTGGGTCTCTTTGTACAGTTCCCAGTCGTTTGGGAGTCTAGTGTTTTTGGCTCTGTTGAATTGTTTACGTAATGCATCTCTGAGTTTACCAAGCTCAGCGTTCCACCAGGGATTCCTCTCATGACTGGTTTTTGGCGCTCTTAGTTTACAGCATGCATGGTAAGCTTCTGTTAGATATTCCGATAGTTTTGTTACTGTGTGTTCTAGTTGTGTTGGGTCCCTTATGGTTACTTGTGGTAGGTGTCTAGCCAGCAAGGAGGCTAGGAGGCGCTTATATTCAGGCACATCAGTGCGCCGCGGGTTTCGCCTCGGTGTGGGTTTCCTCGTGTTGGTGGTCAATGTGAAGCGGATTCTTCTGTGGTCAGAGCAGGAAGGCTCGTCTGATACGTGCCAGTTAGTGATGTGGTTAGTCGCGTTTTCTGTAGCAATCGTTAGGTCTATGATCGTTTGTCCTCGGACTGTGACCCAAGTGGGTTCAGAGCCTCGGTTTACGATGTTAAGGTTAGTAGAGAATAAATAGGTGGATAATACCTCTCCTCTGGCGTTCGGTGCGTCGCTGCCCCAGAGTGGGTGGTGCGCGTTTGAGTCGGTGCATATGATCAGGTCTAGTTTGGCGTCCTCGCAGTGTCGCACTAGGTCAGCCATTTCCTTCGGCGGGCAGTCTGTGTCCTCGCCTGGCATGTATACTGAGGCCAGTACGACATCAGGGACGTCGCTACTTGTCTGCAGCCTGACGGCTGTCAGATCTCTGGAACAGAATTGAGTGAGGGGCGCGGTGGGGATTTCTTTGGGTATGTAAGCGCATGTTCTTGGTTTGTCTGATCTGTGTGTGTCAGCAATTATCTTACCTCCGATGTTACTGAGGCCGCAGATTTTGTTGTTTCTGATCCACGGCTCTTGGATCAGTGCGATAGTTCTGGGTTTTACCTCCAGGGCCCTGCGTAAGCTAGCCGTGGCAGTCTGGCTGTGCTGAAGGTTGGTCTGGATAACATGTATTGGCAGTGATGGCGGTGGTGCGGAATTAGTCGGAGGAGGATCCATTGGAGAGGTTCTCCGCTTCCTCCGCACCATGTTGGCCTTCGTGTTGGTCACCTGGCGACGAGACTAGCAAGGCCTCGCTCCAGCATGGTGATGCGGGCGGTATGGCGTTGCTGTCGTCCGCCACTGCTGCTCGGGCCATGACTTCCTCCAGTCGAGTCATGTCCGTGTCACTCGTCAGAGTCGGTGTTTGTATGGTCGTCGTGGTGTGGGTACCGTCAGTACAGTCGGTGTCCGCTGGTCGGGGCGTGGGCCAGAAGCGTACGTATATCGACCCGAGTAGGTACGATATTCGTCGCTCCCGGGCCAGGACCCGCTCAGCTTCCTCCGGTGGTAAACCTAGGGTCAAGTAGGTCCCGGGGTTGTCCCCACAGACCCTGGTAGCCCTGTACAATGACCACCTCGCGATGTCGTACCAAGCATTCTGACGAATCAGAATGCTGTGGAGTCGCTCCACGTCGCCAGTGAAGCGTGGGACGAAGAGCGAGGCTCGGACACGGGTGGGCACGTCGGACTGTCTCAGCACCGTGAGTGGTTGGTCTGTGTCTGGTAGTCGGATTCTCGGAACATTCTGTGTCAGCCAGTTAAGGGCGTTCTCGTCCTCACACCACACCTGCACAGTGCCTTCCGCTACCCTAGGGTATCCGCGGAAGGAAGGCAGTGGCGTGGCGGGGTCCGTGTCCATCAGAAGGTTCTCAAGGTCAGTCTTTATAAAGTCTGCCTCTTCCTTAGTCAGGTCTCTGGATGGGGGCGGGAAGCAGATAGCTACGGCGTGCCGCGCAGGAATGTCCTTTGTGGCCCGTGCGTAGGTTCTCCGCTCCCCTTGCGCAGAATGGACCCTCACACGCTTGGCGTACCCCTGTAGCGTACTCGGTGAGGCCGAGTCGTCAGGGCGCTCCCTCTTCGCCGGTGCTGTACCACTCGGTCCAGCCTGCGGTTCAGAGGTGCTGGGTTGGGTGTTGTTTGCCAAGGACGCCCTGTGTGAGGCTCCAGCCCGCCTGCCCCTGTGCCGTCTAGGTCGGAGTTGGTCTTGTGGTTGGTCTGTGTCTTGGGGACGGCTGGTGGCCCCGGTGGAACCTTGCGTGTGTGGAGGCATGTCGCGTTGGGTTACCCCTTCGCGCGCTTGCCCCTGCGTACGGGGTTCCACGTTCAGCCGCTTTTCGCGCTGGGTTGCCCCTTCGCAAGCACGCGGCTGGTCGCCGGTTTCCGCGTCCGGCCGCTTTTCGCGCTGGGTTGCCCCTTCGCAAATTCGCGGCTGGTCGCGTACTTCCTTTCTTTCCCGCCTAGGTTTTTCGCGCTTACTCAGCGGGCGTACTCCGCTAGTCGGGAAAGTTGTAGAGCCACCTGCATCGGTCCCCGTCCTCTCTGGTTGTGTCCGGTCTTGTTTGTGATACAGGGTTTACTTACTTTTATTTTAAAGTTACTCTCGTCACTATTTCAAAGTTAGTCTCATAGATCGATCACACTTAACAAACTAGCCGTAAGTTTGTCAAACTGACGAACTTCGTGTAACGGATACAACTCGTCACTAACCAAAAGCTCTGACGCCGACACCGATAAATCCACTAAAAGTCACATCCCTAAAATCCTAAGCCAATGGATGGGCTACGGGTACTAACACAGTTACCTGGCGTAATAGTCATCGCCTTTGAATTTAGTTAGGATTCATGTATTCGATTTTATGGAATGTTTACAACCCGTTTAACTCAACCCACAATTTGACTACATAATATCATGCTTACGTAATCATATCTAAGCAGATATATACTTACATTTCACCAGTTATGTTTAATTCCCATTTATTTTTATGTATCTTTATCGAGGTAAAATCACCAAAAGAGTCCTCCCACCCACGACAGGACGGGAGGGACTGTCAGACCCGTATTGTTTAAAATCCACGGTATCCTTCAGATTTGGCTCAAATGCTAGCCAAACACCATAATGCCTATCGTCCAATCGGCATGACGCTGTTGATCATTAACTATTTAAGTAATTCTTGCCCACTAACTAGTTAGTCTAGCTTTTGTACTAGCCTTATACAGCCGCTCTTAATCTGAATCCGGTCTGAAATAGTCGACATGATTGCCGACAGTCGACGACCAATCGACTGCTAAGCTGTGGGTAGTGGAGTCAATTCCAGCACTGAAAAAATGTCTGTGTGACCTGCCAGTAGTTGTACTGAGCCTGGCTGTTTGCGTATGTGGATTGAAATGTGTGTAAACGAACCAAATAAACATTAAAATACTTTTCATCTCCTAGCATCGTGTGAGCATCATCATCGTCATCGTCAGTCTATAAAATGTTCCCTCTACTGGGACACAGGCCTCCTCTCTCTCGGAGTGGGCCATGATCCACCACGCGGGTGGCCACAGGGCGTATTGGTAGAGTCACATATCTTCGAATTTTTGGTTCTAGGATATGCCGGTTTCCTCACGATGTTTTCCTTCACCGTTTCGAGAGCAGTGGTGATGAAATAAATTGCACTAGGTAATGCGTCTGGTTAGGTTCGAACTCACAACCTACAACTCGTAAATCGGGGCCAATACCACTGAGCCACCGCTACTATGTAAGTATAAGTAAAGTAATTCAAGAAATTACTATCCTAGTTTGAAAAGTGCCCTTATAACATCTTGTTTACTTTATAACTCCGGCATTTATTCTTCAGCTGACCGCATCCATTCTTTCTACAGAGTAATTCAATTACATAGTACTAAGTATAACAAAGTCGCCTACTCTACGAAAAAGAAAAATTGCACCACGAACCTTATACACTGGATTACTCAGATTAACCGCCCCACAAACAAGAAATAAAAGCCGTAAACTCACTTACCTTATAAACTTCTGCAATGACTATAAATTGCAAACGCTTTTTCCTTCCAAGGAATTCCCCTGTGGTGGAATAGACGTCCAATATACCTCGTGGTGCCTAGAGCTATTTATAGATATAGTATCGGTTGAAAAGTTGTGTTCCTGACAAGTTGGTGGCTTATTGCGTGTTTAAACGGATTTATGGGTCGGTTACAAATAGATTAGGCCAACAGGTGCGGTCTAAAGTTGTAGTGAGATGTTAGGTTTCTTACGCCGCGAATTGGGTTTTAGAGTCGATGATTCTGGTAGTAATATCTGCATCCTTACTTCTAGTGCTGAATGTATATTCAGCGCTGTCATTTATACCTACTCAAAATCGAAAACGAAACGAACTAATATAACACAAGTAAAAACATAAATTTTTGTTGTTGTTTTTTTTTTCGAATTATTTGCATAAGTCAGTATTTATAATTTGTAAACGTCACAGGCAAGGCAATCGTTTTAGTCAGACAGGGCGTGAATTACGACCATTTTTAATCAGATTATCAGAACCGGTCTGGCAGACCCTTCTTCTCAGTCAAGCACTAGGACTGACTCGATTAAACGATCCCCTCGAAAAAAGCAATTTCATCATTCGCTTTCATAAGGGTTTATATTCAGTTTTTCAGAATTAAAACTTTATAAACAGGAACACAGTATTGAAGATGAAAACATGATGCACTGACTAATATAATGGGCTAAAGATGAAACACAAACACGGCAGTACCGCTTAGATGTTTCTAAAGATCCAGTTTTCCAAACAAACACTTACTAGATTCAACAACAAAAAAGGTGTGAAAACTGAATATTTTTTTTTTGTGTAAAATCATCAAATTATTCCTTCCGCGCTAGATGTCCATTAGGTCCCAGGGTTGCAGTAACCTTTTATGAAAAAAATGACACTTCAGTGACTTCAGCACAAAATCCTGTCTTTGTTAGCTCACTGTTCATTAATGTTTCCTGAAACAACATTTCATATACAAGTACCTATCTGCTTAGTGTTTCTAAACAACAGTACAGTATTACGTCGAAAACACACACAGTGCAGTGCAAACAGTGTGTTTCAGCGGAAGAGTCATTAGCTGCGGTGTCCAGTGAGCAAGGTGTGGTCCCGTGCGGATCCGTGTGGTTCCGTGCGGTTCCGTGTGGTCTCGTGTGGTAACTTTTCTGAACATTTCACGTTGAAAACTGTTTTATTTGAGTGCGGATGCGGACAGTCTGAGTGCTACCTGCTGGGGTTTGTCGGGCGAACGATGCAAGTTGTGTTTTAAAACATGAAATTGTTTTAACTTTTCGTGTTTTGCATTCTATTAAACATAGTTTGCTGGTTATTTTAGAAGCAATAAATGAAGTTATATAATGAAAACTAGTTTAAAATCTGCTTTTTATTATAGGTTTTTGTTTACAACAGTACAGAATATGAACTTTGGCATCATTATCTGCCCAGCTTTTTCCCAACTATATTGGGCTCGGCTTCCAGTCAAACCAGATGCACCTGGATATCAGTATTTTACATGGAGCGACTGCCTGTCGGACCCCCACAACCCAGTAACTAGGTAATACAATATTGGTTAGACTGGATATCAGACTTTAGAGTTTCTGACTAACAGTAATGACTGGCAAAGATCTACCTACAAATGACAGCCGGGACCAACGGCTTTACGTGCTTTCCGAGGCACGGAGGAAACTCGCTATAACAGATGGTCACCCATCCACAGACCAACCTTGGCAAGCGCGGCTTTATCCGTAAGATCGGCCTATGTGGCTGTAATTATTTAGCCAAGACCTCCTCTGAACTTTCGTATTGCTTTTTATTTAGACAGCCAATTTCATTACGTGAAACTAGCTACCCGTCCTGGCTTCACTACTCTCAAGAATAATGTATTGTACTGGTGAAAGAATTTTCAAAATCAGTACAATAGTTCCATAGATAACTTCCCGCAAAAACTTGACAGCTTTACCACTTTTTTGTTAGTAAGAAAATAGGTGAACAGGCGGTTTTTTTCCATCAGAAAGGAGAGTTTTTAAAAAATCCTTGAAATATCTTGGATTATGACTGAAAGTGTGATGTAATTCTTGATCTAACTAGGCATTGGTGAGCCCGTTGTCAAGAATTTAAGGAACGGGTTTCAAAAACCTAACATAATAAGACCTTTTTTTTTAAAAAAATCAAACCGGCGAAACATCGAACTGAAAAGCAAAAAATAAATTTTGAGGCGGCGCCAAACAAATAAACATATAAATTAACTAATTGAAGAGTAGAATAGCTCGTTGCATAGCTTGTCGTGGTTGAATAGCTCGTCGTAGCTATTCGTTGATTGTTTCTTTAGCGCCGCCTCAAAATTTTTTTTTGCTTTTCAGTACGATGTTTCGTCGGTTTGTTTTTTATTTTTAAAGGTCTTATTATTTACTTTTGAGTTTCCTATCTCGTGTCATATAATACAGCAGAGATGTGGAAAACATTACATGATGGCGTCACTATCATCAGATCAATTCCAGCTGCTAAGGATCTCTTGCTACTGCCCTCTGTCACCATCCTCAGACCCTCGATGACAATTATACCCCAGCTAGGTATAAAGTTCTAAGCTGAGTGAAATGAGCCCAAACACGATGTAGCTGTTGTTAACTGTTTGGGAACTCTTGGGACTGACTTCACATAAAAATTAAATTAAAAATTTAAAAAACCCCCGACACAAAAACCAAGTTCCCTTTAAAAAGTAAAAAATAATAAAAATACGTCGCGTTGGGGGACTGCTCCAAATTATTTATCATCTCCTGTTTTTTTGCAGTCCCCCAACGCGACGTATTTTTATTATTTTTTACTTTTTAAAGGGAACTTGGTTTTTGTGTCGGGGGTTTTTTAAATTTTTAATTTAATTTTTATTTTATAGGTACTTTTTATAGGTACATATACTTATATAATTTTATGTTGCTAAGAGTACTCCCGATTAAGTCATCAATATTCCCTTTCAGTAAGCTTTCATTTGATACCCAACTCGAGTATACATATTTGCAGACCCTCGGTTACCTTTCCCCACTTTCACCCCCACAACTTCTAAACGGCTCAACCGATTTTCATCAAACATGTCTAAGAACACTCGCAGATAAGTCTCCTTTCATACAAAAAAAACTAAATTGAAATCGCTTCATCCGTTCGGGCTCTATGATGCCACAGACAGACAGACAGACAGACAGACAGACAGACAGACAAACAGACAGACCGACAGACAGACCGACAGACAGACACGTCAAACTTATAACACCCCTCTTTTTCTGTCGGGGTTTAAAATTAACAGGGATCTGGAGTTGATCTGATGATGGTGACGTCATCATGTTGTATCCTCCACATCTCTGGTATATAATAATGTCCTCAGAACTACAATTGTTAACTTTATTTCAACAGAATCGGTTCATAACTAAAAATTCTGTAGGAAGATTGACAATTAATTCCTTTTTTTCTACGTTCAGAGGCCGATTTTAGTTTTGAAATTTAAATGGGACCAACTTTGAAATATACTCTTTCCAACAAAAAAAGAATTTTTGAAATCGGACCACGTTAGCAAAAGTTATGCGTGGTATAAATAAAATAAAAAAAAATATACATGTCGAATTGAGAACCTCCTCTTTTTTTTTTCATCGGTTATAAATAACGATAGGCCGTGACTTTTTTAAAGATCAAACCTATCATTAAAGTTTTAATGAGCAAAAAGAAGCGGTTTTTATAACAAAACTTTGAACCTCAGGGGTTGCAAATCCAAACCAAATTTAAAATATCGTTTAAAAATCGTTCCACATCATGAACTCAGCGCATTAGAATGTTATGTAGACTAGGCGCCATATTGGTAGCGCGTCTACAAGACCTCAAAATGTTTTATGCATCGGCCTAGCGCTTTAAAGCAGACTGCTCGACGTTATTTTATGTCTTCAAGCGATTTTTGCGCTTGTTTACCTGATTACGTCATATTGCTGTATTGAAATGTGTTCCTTAAGATTAACATATAGGGTTGGTTTTTGTTTCGTGTCTTTAGAGCGATAAGACAATGTTTTATGTTATGTCATGAAGAAAATTTGGTCAGCTAAACGGCACGCGCGCCTTGAAGACCAGTACCCCTAGCACGAGTTTTCTCTATTTGAGACGTAAAGTAAACTGGAACTTTGACGACTTCAAATTGACAATTTCAAAGGGAAAAATTGGTTTCTTCTTCGCACACCAGAGGCGCTGTACCATATTTTCATACAATAAACGCTGTAAATACTGTAAAAACTCTGTAAAGTAAAATAGAGAAAACTCGTGCTAGGGGTACTGTCAGTAATCTGACGAAGCCTGCTTCAGAGGGTCAAAGCCTGGCGGGATCTTGGCACTGTGTTATCAGGAAACAGGGACTCTGGAGCACAAAGGTAATTGAAGGATTACCGTGGATTTTAGGCAGTACAAGTCTGAGCGATAATTTTACAGCGATAAAAAAAAGGTAACATTCCTGAACTATCACACAACGCCATCTAGTCCCAAGCTAAGCAGAGCTTGTGTTATGGGTACTAGACAACTGATAAACATACTTATATATTTCTAAATACATACATATTATAGATAAATTACACCCAGACACAGAAAAAATGATCGTGCTCATCACACAAACATTTGTTCTGGGTGGGAATCGAAACCACGACCTCCGGCATAGCAGTCAGGTTCACTAACCACTAGACCAGGCTAGTCAAACTGAAAAGCTGAAAAAAAGGTATTAACTTACCTCGTAAATATTATCAGAATACTTTAGACGGTCATGTTTTATGAGCTTCCTGAATACAGCCTCCTGATCTTAAGGGGATAATGCTATAATTGACGGTAATGGACGCCGGATTATAGGCGTCGCACAATACCTTAGCAGACACTGATAATTACCTACCTTATTTAAAACGGTAGACGTGATTCTGAAAAATAGAATCGCTTTGGGAATACTAAAATGGCTAGAAAAACGATGTTTTTTTAAGGTTCAATTTTGACTTACATTTTGGCGTATAACTCCGAAACTTTAAACGCCATAAGACATTATTTTATTTTGTGTTTTTCCTTAGCTTCGTCGATTCAGGTCACGTTTATAAAAAAAAGTACAATCGGAACTGAATCAACATAATATTGTGAACTTCATATAATAAGAAGTTCTTGAGCTTGCAAAATTTGATCTACACAACTTCCATACAAACATTGCAAGTTATATTAAAGTTCGTAAAAACCTTGTAAAAATAGTGTTCTTGTCGATAAAATGTTCCTAAAAAAGAAGGTTGTATGACGTCACTCTTCTGTTATTTTCTATAACATTGTTAGAAAAATAAAACTGCTCAATAATACGTTTTATTTTTCTCATAAACTTACATAGTACGCGTAGCAAATTGATTGCTGGCTACGACAGCGTTTGACGTCAGCTACGACGTAGCACCCGCGTAGCACCGTAGCACCCGCGTAGACAATTTATAAGACACAATTAATTTCCTTATAAAAATGCTTGTAGTAGATAACATATCTGTTAAATCCTACACGTAATATATAACGTACTTAAGCAAGTTAGATTTACATAATGGATAGGCATAAAGCGAATCGATTGGTAGCTACGATAACGTAGCAGCGTAGCGATGGAAACAGCTACGGCGTAGCAACAGAGATTGTTTGAACAAGGCATTATTTTTCTTGGAAATTAATATAGTTACGTTTTGGTCGTATATATCTGATATAGTTTTCTGCCATCAGTACTTGGAAAAGGAATAACGTTGATATCTGTACTGTACGTACATGTTTTGCTAATTTTGGTTCATAGAAACAAAAAGAAACAGATACTGGGTTTTTAGCTTAGTGGCTGAGCGATTGGACCTCTGCGCTGCGTGTCGCAGTTTCAATTCTTGCACGGAACAAAAATTTGTATGATCAGTACCCCTAGCACTATCATCTCAGAGTTTACACTATTTTACTTCACAGAGTCTTTCCAGTATTTACAGCGTTTGTTGTATGAAAAAATGGAACAGCGCCTCTGGTGTGCGAAATAGAAACTATTTTTTTCCTTGAAAATTGTCAAAGTTCCAGTTTACTTTACGTCTCAAATACTGAAAACTCGTGCTAAGAGTACCTACAGTACGTCATTTAATGTGATCACACATTTATCCGCACCGTACACCCTCACCAGCATCTTTTCTTATTATTTAGATGTTGATAGCATTTTCCACATTCAGGCGAGGTTTAATATATGACTAAAATTATAAATGTGAATGTTTGTAAGGATGGATAATTGTATGTATATACGTGTCTCTTTCACGAGCTCGTGGCTAAATAATTACAGCCGCACAGGTTGATCTTCCGGGTTAAGCCGCGCTTGCCGAGGTTGGTCTGTGGATGGGTGACCATCTGTTATAGCGAGTTTCCTCCGTGCCTCGGAAAGCACGTAAAGCCGTTGGTCCCGGCTGTCATTTCTAGATCTTTGACAGTCGTTACTGTTAGTCAGAAGCTCTAAAGTCTGACAACCAGTCTTACCATGGGGTATGGTATTGCCTAATTACTGGGTTGTGGAGGTCCGACAGGCAGTCGCTCCATGTAAAATACTGATATGCAGCTGAATCTGGTTTGACTGGAAGCCGACCCCAATATAGATGGGAAAAGGGTAGGCAGATGACGTGTCTCTTTCAAGACTAAAAGACTGAATGGATTTGGAAGTCATCTGGTACACAAATTGTACATTATCCCGATTTTAGGTGATTTTCGAGTTGCAGCAGTGGGAAATGCCACTGGCAATAGAGTTTTTTACAACAAATTCAAAAATGCAACGCGTATAGCGCGCGCGATATTTAAACTACTTTTACTATTAAACTACGACTATCTGGACTACTAAAGAAGTATCAAAATAAATAAACTAACGCTAACAACTCTTGAACACAATTTAACTTCTGAAAATTGCCCTCAAAATCTCAAATTGGTTAAAAATACATTATAAATCGAACCTTCAATCAAAATTCCATTAGCAGATATAAACATTGGAGCCAAACTTTTTTCAAATCTCTAATACTCACGAAAAAATAGCCCAATGTCAAACACCTGTACAAAATCTATTTAAAAACTCAATCCCAAATATTTTACACAAAAACAAAAGAAAGTTTGAAAGCTTAACTTGTCTTTAAAAGTAAGTTATAAGATTGTTAGTAAGACGGCTGTCTAAGGCTACTTTACCACCAGAGATGCGCTATGCTACGTTGAAGGTAGGTTGTCTGGAAGATATTGCTATTAGCGATAAGACCCCGGGTCGACGGCGCGTAGTGTTCCACGCGCGCCTCAAAGAGCGTCAGCATGAGCGTCAGCAGAGCGCTAAAGCCTGCCGGTTCGCGGGACTTATACCATCACCGTTACCCCGGAACATAAAGGGTTATTGAAGGACACTGTGGATTTTAGCCAGTACAAGTCTGACAGTGCCTCCCACCCTGCCCGGGGTGGGAAGACTCATCTGATGATTTTACCACGTAAAAAAAGCGATAAGACCGCCATTGTAACCATAGAATTAGTCATGTTTATAATAGTTACGTAACAATTTTGGTGTACAAAAAAGTATATTCTATCTATCTATGCTACTTTGCTGCGGATGCGTTTGATATTCACCAATCATATTCATTGATTTACATAGCACAGCACTTGTGGAAACGGATTCAACTAAGATGTTTTTTATATGGAAGGATGCGTGCTATGGCTACGTGCTGTGACTGCGTGCTATGGCTACGTGCTCGCTGCGTGCTATGGCTGCGTGCTATGGATGCGTGCTATGGCTGCGTGCCATGGATGCGTGCTATGGCTGCGTGCTATCTTTCGACTTCCCTACTATCGATACATCGCATAGCTCAAGCTGTGCATCTTTGTAGCTCAGCTACCTTGTGGCGGCGCATCTTGCTCGCACAGCTACATAGCGTAGCATCAGTGCAAACGGTCACACAGTTTCGGTGCTTTTATATTCTCGCAACACACTACATAGATTCTGGTGGAAAGGCGACCTTAGGCTGTTAAAAAGATAAATTCAGTGTGAAATATGTTTCATTGTCTTAAATCGCAATTGTTTTTAAGTTTATTTTGAGATTTGTTTGAGGGGTGATTCTTTTGTGATATTGTTTTATGAATGAGTTGGGTATATTTTTATAACACTTTAAAAGTTGATATTTAAAAGTTTGTGTCAACGTTTCTTTACTCTCAAAGCGTCAGAAGAAGTACGCGACGTTAATGTCAAGTAAATATTTCATTTTAAAATTGAAAATTTTCGTTATCTACAATATTTACTCAGTTATTTGAATGTTATCTAAATAGATGAGAGATAGTTTGTCAAAAAATATATCAACATGCTAAAAGTGCTTGTATTTTCAATTAAAAAAACCCGCGTATTTTTTTCGTCGTGCAGTCGTGGTTGCACCTAGGAAAACTATTTATAATTTAGGAACAATAGAATTATACCACTGATGCTGCTAGCCTACTTCATCCCACTGCTGGGCATAGGCCTCTGACCTTGATATCCAGTTTTCGCGATCCAGGGCCAATTGTTCGTTGGTTTTATCCCGCTCATCCCGCCATCTTCTACGAGGTCTACAAAGTGGTTATTATATGAGAGCAAAAAAAAACAGATACCCATTTTAGTGATAAATTCAGAAATATGTGTCATGAATTCGAAATTTGAATAAGAAAGAAAAAACGTTAATTGATAATTAACGTTTTTTCTTTCTTATTCATATTTCGAATACGACAAAACAAAATGGCCGGTCGACAACTGTCGAGTAAAACAAAAGCATTCTTTGACAGCTGTCACCCAAAAACTTACGTCAAAAGACTATTGAAACTGCGTACTTAGGTATAACGTTTAACCTTGAGTAGATAGTTCGGGTAATATTGAAGGATTCTGGCTTAAGATCAAAGAGTACTTAAATCTCTTAGTAGTTATAATGGCTACTTGAAGAAACGTTTAGTGAAAGTGATATCTGGCACTTCGCAGATGTTGTACGCTTTGTTAACTTAGTTGATTTTGTTTTAAAGTTCGGGTTTAGAGAGAGCAGGTGTTGGTTGAAAATGGCGGAAAAGAGAGGAGGGGAGGTAAGTATATACTCCGATAAATATATCATTTATGTAAACTAAGGGTGAGGCCATAGGCGGGCTGCCTGAAGGAGAAGACAGCGTCCTCCCTCCGCTCCAGCCGCAGTGGTAGACGCCCATGGCGATAGACGTCGTCAGAAGATCACCGGCCACCGTAGGCGCGGGCATGCGTGCGGTGAGTAATGGCCGAATCGCTGTCCAACCATGGGCTATGCCCGAGTCGAAGGCGCGTTGTGATGAAAGTGTGTCAGCATAGTGATGGGGCACCCCTCTCGACGGCCAAAGCCTGTCGCGGGACTAACCTAATTACCATGACCCCGGAACGTGAAGGGATATTGAAGGACACCGTGGATTTTGGTCAGTACGAGTCTGACAGTCCCTCTTGCCCTGCCTTGGGTGGGAAGACTCATTTCAAAAAAGGGTGAGGCTATGACACAGAAGGCTTGATTCCGCTAAGCTTAATCGGACTACAAGACGTACAGAAACGCGCCCTAACTGCATTATGAACATCCCATCCTTACATAGCTATGGAGTGGAATGCCCTATTTGTCTATAAACAGATCCAATAAAATACTAAAAATACCATAAAATCTTCCAAACATGTTTATTTTAAGCTTGACGACTTTAGAGATTTTTACGATTCAATTAAAATGTAGACCGTGTGATGTGAGACAATGAGATGAAGCTTCACGATCGAGTTGACCTTGAATGTGTGTGTGTCCTTGACTGTGATAGTATTTTTTGAGCAAAAAAATAAAAGTAATAGTGAATTTAGTAAATATCTTCGGATAAGTAGGTATTTGCTTCAAAGTATGCGAGCGTGGATAAGAAATAATAATAAATGAAATTCCAACTTTGTGACAGATAAAGTTTATTACTTTAAAGGTATTTATAGTTTTAATAAAAAAAATAGATTTTAAACCAAATTCACTAGTAGTAGTAGTAGCTAACTTGTGGTGAAGCTTATTCGTGTGGTAGGCCCACTAGAGGGCCAAAGCCGGCCGGGATCGCGGGACTGTCTCACCAGGTAACCGTGACCCTGGAAAGTAAAGGGCTATCGAAGGATCACCGTGAGATTTAGTCGGTACGGTAGTTTGACAGTACATCCCGTCCCGCGTCATAGCGTCCCGTGAGTGGACTGATTAATGATGATATGATTTTACCAAGATAAAAAAAAAGATCACTCATCCACAGACTGACCCTGGCGTTCAAGCTTGACCTTCAAGATCGATTCGCGAGGCTGCTTCAAATGAGGCCTCCCACCCCGGGCAGGGCGGGAGGGACTGTCAGACTTGTACTGACTAAAATCCACGGTGTTCTTCAATAGCCCTTTATGTTCCGGGGTTTTAAGTCCCGCGACCCCGGCAGGCTTTGGCCCTCTGTGAGGTGGCCCCGTCATTTGCTGACAGCTCTTTGAGGCGCGCGTGGAACACGACGCGCCGTCGCCCCGGGCATGGTCCATGGTCGGAGAGCGAGTTGCCCTTTACTCGCTGTCCGCATGCCCGCGCCTACGGTGGCCGGAGATCATCTGCCGACGTCCGACGCCGTAGGCGTGTACCACTGCGGTTGGGGCGGAGGGAGGACGCCGTCCTCTCTCTCTCGCGGCCCACCATCTCCTTCACGAGCATTACTGCCTCGCAGAAGGTGGCGACCGCTTCCCACTCCGTCTCGCTCCGCAGCATGGCCGAAACCAATGCCGGGCGCGAGAGGTCACCGCCTATAAGTTTGAAGACCTTAATATAATTTTCAAACAACATAATAGTATTATGGTCGTAGATAAGTTTTGATATAGCGATCGAATCTTCAACGCGGTCTCCATACACTGTAATCTTGCTGTTAAGTATAAGTCGGTAGGCGCACAATATTATTTTAATCAAAAGTTTTCCATTCATGTTCGGTTACGTAGCAGAGTCAGCACAGAAGTTACAGTCCGGTAGCAAAACTACGGTACCACGAGTTTTCACGTTTTGGTGACGTAAAGTAAACGAGAACTTTCAGCTTGCAGGTGTGGATTGCAATGGCCTAGTTGGTTAAGGTGTCTCGAGTACCTATCCAGATGACGCGGGTTCGAATCCCACTTGCAATCTGAATTTTTATATCCTCAAAAATTTACTTTACTTTGACGTTACATTTTAACATCTTTCACTATTAAAATTGTACATATACCATACAATTTACTTCATATTAATTCAAGTTCTAGTTTTTGTCTCCATCGCATCATCTCCCAATTAAACTCACACTAAAGTAAATGTACATTTGTCATAAATTATAAATAGGACATAATGCATAATAACAAATATTTAAAAAATAAAAATTAAACTTTTCACTCCGCCAATGAAAGTCCCATCAAACTAAAAGATGTGAAACTTCTGTTCTCTCTGTGATAGACAACCCTACATTATCTTATACGTATGTTAAGGGGTAGTTAGGGGTTGCGGTGTCGATTGCCAACTCTTTGATCTATGTTGATTAAGTTAGAGTGACGGGCTAAATTAGGGTGCCTTTCGAACCACTACGACACTGAGAAATAATGAAGTCAAAGTTTTTTAACGATCACCGCGTTTCTTTACTGGTTTATTGCGAAGTAGGTTTATTTTCTTCGATATTGCTTAGTCTAGCTATGTAGTTTATTTTTATGTGGTTAGTAAGCTATTCTCAATGTTTAGCATTGAGCTATTATTTCTACGTATAGAGACGGCATCACTCATCATCACTGTGTCCCATCCAGGATGACTGCGCACGCCTAGAGCACGCCACAGAGCTGTCAAACAACTGAATGAACTTGTGCGCTTTGTCTCATCCTGGATGGGACACAGTGGTGATGCGTGGTGTCGTCTCTATACGTAGTAATAATAGCTCAATGGTGTTTAGTAGATTTTTTTGGTGGCAAAATCGTTAAATGAGTCCTCCCACCATTTGTAGCTCGGAAGATATAATTAGGTGATCTAAAAAGTAAATAAGCATTTGTACTTACATTAATTCTTACTCTGATACTGTCCTTGCATAAACCTTAGTATGGGTAAGATTTACTCCAAGTGGTTCTACCCGGGCACCACAAGCTACCTGCAAACTGTGGTGACAACTAAGCGATCCCACTGGCCATCGTAGGCCTCACAGGGCTATCTGCCTCGCGACCACTCTCTTGGAGGCCGGTGCCAAACAGTTTTTGCTGGAGCATTGGTGAGCAAGAGTTCCCAATCATTATATGAGTAATCTAGCTCTTCTTAGGTCACATCATTGCTTTAGAGCTAGATAGATATCTGACGGGGCCCCTTTGGAGGGCCAAAGCCTAGGGGAGTCGCGGCACTGTCTTGTGTGACCCTATGGTTATTGAAGGGTCACCGTGGATTTTAGTTTGACAGTTCCTTCCGTCTCGCGGCTCTGGGTGGGAGGATGCATTTGATGATTTTACCACGATAAAAATGAAAAGGGCCACATACCTAGATAAAATAAGGTTCGAATTTGGTAGAAAAAAGAACATGACCAACCAGAAAATAATTCATAATTTATGAAACCCACAGCCTCAGTGCAACCACAAATTCCGCGGTTGCCAACCAAATTTTGGAAACCACGAGGATTGTTTTTCAATTCATTTTTTTATTGAAATGAAGTTGGGAACACGTTCTGTGTAACCTCCAACTTATTTATAGGTTAAAATTAATGTATTCTCCAATTCAACTTCGTGGAATAAATTATTATTTAAATAATGTTGACGCCGGAGGGAACGGTCAAGAAGGACGTGTACTGAACTTATTATGTTTTATAGATAAAAATAAAATCAGTTGGTCTGGAAAAGTGGCCAGTTTTTTAAACTTATCCTGACCCCTGATCTTGACTAGCCTGTAGATGTATTTAGAAACATATAAGTATGTTTATCAGTTGTCTAGTACCCATAACACAAGCTCTGCTTAGCTTGGGACTTGGTGGCGTTGTGTGATAGTTGTGGAATATTATTTTTATTATACACTAGCGGCCCGTCCCGGCTTCGCACGGTTGGAGGACCCGGTCTAAAACTCGGTCCCGATGGTTACAAACACAACAAAAAAATAATTATCCGAATCGGTCAAGCCATTTTCATGTTATGTCGTGACAACGGAAAACGGGTTTCATTTTATACAGAGTGTTTCTTTTAAATGGGCCAAAAGGGAGAAATCTGCATCCATAAGAGATACAAGAGAACTTTCTTATGAACCTTTAGCTCTTTTTTGATACTGGAAATTATGGCATTTTTATTTTTTGGTCAAGTGTGAGCTGTCCACAGAAATGAATGAAACTGACCATAATTTTTTTTAATGTTGTTCGACTCTGTTTCGTGTAAGGATCATTTCATTGTATCGGAAGAAAAAAATCGGGACTGCGGAAGTTGATCAAATTGAGCAAAATATTTTTTCATACAAATTGTATGAACGAAAAAAAATACCAATTTTTTTTATGATGCCATGTTATTTAGTGTCTTGTAAAGACTATTTCATTGTATGGGAAGGAAAATGCCCGGACAACAGAAGTGGGTCAAATCTTATGAAATATTGACACTGTTAATACGACTTTATGCTGTTAGAAGAAATATTACTCTACTTTTGACCAACTTCTACTGTTCAGATATTTTTCTGCTCATACAATTATCTCATCCTTACATGAAAGTAAGTCAAACAGCATAATAAAAAAAAAATCCGTGGACAGCTCACACTTGAGCGAAAAAATAAAAACTCCAAAATTTTCAGTATCAAAAAAGAGCTAAAGGTTCCTAAGAAAGTTTTCCCGTATCTCTTATGGATGCAGATTTCTCCCTTTTGGCCAATTTAAAAGAAACACCCTGTATATATAGATTATATTATTATTAAAATGTTAACTATACGTTACAAATGTTTACAACCCCAACCCTCCGCAATAAAGACGCAATAACACACAACTTGCCGATACTAACAGTAAGGGAAGCAAATAATAATTAATATAATAATAGACATTTCGCGAACACGTTTAATTAAAACCTTGGAAACCTCTTAACAATATTAGTTCCTCAGAAATCTTACTGAAAACTTGTGAAGGGAAAATAAATTATTTTTTGAAGAAAAATGGGTTTTTGTTTTTTTTGCTTTAGGTGTTTTGTAAAACATTTGTTAAAGTAATTAGTTTCACTGGGGTAGCAATTAATTTAGATTTGCCGTAGCTAAATAAAAACAGCTCAGGTCGATATTCAAGGTAAAGCCACACTTGCCTAGATTACCATATGGATGGGTGACCATAACCGAGTCTCGGTGCCTTAGAAATCACGTTAAGCCGTTACAAAGTTCACAAAGTCTATCGGTTGCCTGCGACTCTCACAAAGTCTATCGGTTGCTCGCGACTCTTACAAAGTCTTGCGGTTGCCCGCGACTCTCACAAAGTCTATCGGTTGCCCGCGACTCTCACAAAGTCTTGCGGTTGCCCGCGACTCTCACAAGGCTATCGGCTGCTCGCGACTATCACAAAGTATATCGGTTGCCCGTGACTCTCACAAAGACTATCGGCTACTCGCGACTATCACAAAGTATATCGGTTGCCCGTGACTCTCACAAAGTCTATCAATTGTCCGCGACTGTCACGAAGTCTATCGGTTGCCCGCGACACTCATGAAGTCGTCGTTCCAACTCGTGGTCAACACTGGACAACCACTTTAACTTGCAAATTTTAAGAGCTATGTATGGTGACTTTGCTTCTTTGACTACTATGTACGACTCCTAAAAGATTTTTTACCAAGATTGCATCGCAAAGTTGTTTGTAATTTGTCCATCAGTTAGATTTTTTATTAAAAATCATTTCACCAGTTTTTTTTTTCATTTGTTACGCGTGTCAAAATAAACGAATCCCACCAAAAACATTTCATGTAAACTGTTGCCAAAACGAGCACATAAGGTCTGTCCTAAGAAAAAGATATCAGATCTCATGTACAACCAAGCTTCAGAATCTGAGGTGATGCTAATATTTAGTTTCTGAAGTACCTAAGTAACGAAACAGCCAAGCCATACATTTTACTGATTTGTAGAATTTATGAAGTTAGGGTTGCTAGAGTTAGGCCGTGTAGATTCAGAAGCTTGGTTGTACATGAGATCTGATATCTTTTTCGTAGGACAAACCTTATGTGCTCGTTTTGGCAACAGTTTACATGAAATATTTTTGGTGGGATTTCAGTTCTTTTTGTAAGTTGCTAGCATCTTGGATTTATAACGTCACATTATTTTTCGAATTGATCTCAACGGGGCCTTTCATTTGATACCCATATTGCAGAAGTGCATTAAAAACAAATTATTCCGCCATCTTGGATTTAGAATGATTTTTGACTTTTTTGACTTTTTTTACTTTTTTGACTTCCACCCCCCATTTTTGGGGATGGGGGGTGAAAATTATAGGTTAATGAATTTGTTTGTTGATTGTATACTAAACTTAGACTAAATACCGAATTTCAGATCTCTAGCACTGCAGGAAGTATCCTAACATCTTAAGGTCTCATACAAACTTCCACCCCCCATTTTAGGCGATGGGGGGCGAAATTTATAAGTTTGTGAATTTTCTTGTTGGTTGTATACTAAACTTAGACTACATACCGAATTTCAGCTCTCTAGCACTGCAGGAACTAGCCAAACATTTTGATGATCATCAGTGTGTCAGTGTGTCAGTGTGTCAATATATCAGTGACGAAATCCGTGTATTTTAGATGTCAATAAAATCTAAACTATTAGAGCTATTCCATTGAGATTTTGTATGCTTAATAAGTCTATTATAGGCATCATATCCTGTGAATATGAACTATCTGGCACATCAGAAACCAACTCTATGAGGGTTCAAAAAAACGACGAAACACTTCGAGAAAAGGTAGGTAGTGCCCTTGCGCTTCGCTTGGCTCGTCTTGGCGGGGGGCACTGCCGTGCCCCCAGATATAGGACATTTTTTAAATTCAATACACCTAACTTCTAGGTGTAATTTTTACATGAATCTGACGTCACGTTCACTATGACTTAAAAAATGTGAGTTATTGTCATTATTTTGCAAAACATACCCTAATAATCGACAAAGTTTTATTTCAACTCCAATACTCCGTTGACCTTAAAACTTTGTTGGAATAAAACAGAGATGAATTTGTTACGTCGAAAATACAGATTAAAACCTCTTTACAACCTCAAACGTGGGTGTTTTCGGTTGGCTTAACATTTCATAATAACTTTTTCACTAATTGCTTCAGATGGCTTATATTAATCTCTTGCTGAATAAAATAACAGAACATTATTTGTATGACGCATGTTACTAAAAGATAGTTCATTGCCTGAGGGCAAACAATAATGAAATAACATTGTAATATATCGATAAGCTTGTTTTATAAGTGCTATAGGATTTTCAGATTAAATTAATCCCACCAAAAACATTTCATGTAAACTGTTGCCAAAACGAGCACATAAGGTTTGTCAGAAAGATATCAGATTTCATGTACAACCAAGCTTCTGAATCTACACGGCCTAACTCTAGCAACCCTAACTTCATAAATTCTACAAATCAGTAAAATGATTATTTTTCGAGTTGCCCTCAACGAGCCCTTTCATTTGATACCCACATTGTAGAAGTGCATTAAGAATAACTATTCTACCATCTTATATGGTCCGCCATATTGGATTTATAATGACGTTACATTATTTTTCGAGTTGCTCTCAATGAGTCCTTTCATTTGAAACCCATTATTGTTCAAGTGATTTTTGACTTTTTGATTTTTGGACTTTTTTTGACGTTTTTTGACTTTTTACCACGTCGGGTAAGCCGAGCTTCCAATAATACCAATCGTCTGCCAGAACGAGGGGCCGTCTTTATAGGTAAGTTGAGAGAGCTGGGTGGGGCGGCTTTCCCTAGGGCGGCGGAAATATTACTTTAATAAAAGGTTACGAGGAACAGGGCATTGAGTTCTTGGGTACTCCATTGAAAAGAATTGTTCCTTTAAACAGGCGGGTGCTGTTTCTGGTGACCTGCAGACTGTCTGAGCGACAGGCGTTGTGGAATATTTCTTTCTATTAAAAATAAAGAGTACTTGACCTTTCCATCACTTCATTTTGTCGCTAGTCCGCTGTTTGTTGACGACTGCTTATGTTCAGCGTTGTACGCGCTTGGATTTGTTACTAGGGTGGGGTAATGGTGCTCTCAGAGTACTCGGGTTTTCGATTAATCCTTTAATATCCGCAAAAGCTGTAGAGTTGACAATAATGTGACAGGTTCATGGCTGTAGTGCCCTTTTATATGGGACATGCTGTGCCCAACAGGGTCAAAGATTTTTTTTTTTTGAAAAATGTTTACCACCTAAGCCTTCATTGTGGAATGCAATAAAGATTTGAGTATTATGTAACTAAGCAGTACCGTAATAATCAGAGTAAACCTTTCTTAAAATCATGTTCTTTCTTATTTATTAACCGAAGATTTAATCCAATTACTATTTCTCACGCCTCAAAATAAACCCAGACCACGACAAAACAATCCGACATACCAAAAACGCCCCTTTGCAAAACTAACCGAAAACCACCGCAAAATGTATGAAAATGATCCCTCCACCTAATTGAATCGTTGCCCCCATAAATCTGCAGTTAACCAGGCAAGGTTTAATAAAGCTCAGTTTTAGAAGATTCCTTATATATTGAGTTTTATCGTAGTCTAACAAACGGGTGGATTACTGGCGATTTCTCAAACTGATTTACCGTTCGGTCGGTTTGACTTGCGGATGCCGATGATACTTTATGATAGTTCGGCCGATAACTTTGTGGTGTCGATGGAAAGGATTTATGGGTACTGGGTAGTTTCTGGGTTATGGATCTTTTGTTTTTAGACTGTAATTAGTGTTTTCGTTTGTCCAATTTCTACTTTTTATGTGCGCGCATTACATACACGCACGCATACAAACAGATATTACACTATTATAAATAAAGACTATCATTAATTTCACTAACTTTACACTTTCGTAAATTGCTAATAATGTGCTAAGATTGACTAGTGAGTGATAATATTAAATCACAATTAAGTACATAAAAGGGTGTTTTTTCTTAAAGCTTTCATAAAGTTGCGGATGTTGAAATAAAATCCAAAAGGTAAACAAACTCTTTTAGCATTGTTTTTCATTTTCATTATCTTTTTATTATATTCATGGAATAAAAACATCAAACAGCTTAAAATCCATTAAAACCCATCCATTATTTGGAACCACAAATTATTTTTCCCGAAATCAAATTGTTTTTCAACCTTACTTCCTTGTTCTAAAAATAATAATCCTTCAAGCAATTTTAGAGAACTCTTTTCAGACAAAAACACTTGAAAATAACTCAAAACTTAAGGTTCCCGGATTTCAACGTGAAATTAAGACAACGGTAAAATTTTAATTAGTTTTCGAACGGGAGTGCGATCCAAGGCTTTTTTATCTAACAAAGGCACAAATTAGTAAGCAAGGGAGGTACAGAGGAAATTACATAAATTTCTATCGTGGAGTTGGGAACTTGGGGCAAGCTCCTTTTCGGTCCTCGCTTTGGGCACAAGGTCATGTAGGAGCAGAAGGTGAGAGCAGACACACCCACATACGTATACATAATATATGGATGGTATCAAATGAGATCTCACGCCCCATTTTGAGCGGAAGGGACTGTCAGATTCTCATGATCTTCAGTCTAGAATATTCTCACTGCTGGGACATGGACTTCCGCGCTATGAGAAGGAATGGGCCATTATCGATGGTTGTGGCGGTTTACCTGAATGCTACATGTATGGATAATAGAAAAACATTTACTCGAAATTGAACACAAAAAAATAAACAAAAAAAATAACACCAAAAGTGTAACCAACTCAGCATTTGCTGGGCATGATAATGGCAAACCGCTATGCTTTTAGGTTGTATGCTAGATAAAAATAGATACGTAGGCACATTGAAAATCATCACAAAACATTGGGAACCCTTTTAAAAATGCCTGGATACGTATTTCTTATGTTGATTATCGATGGCACGGTTAGCGCAGTGGCTGAGCGATCGGATTGCGCTGGGTGTCGCGGGTTTGATTCCCGCACGGAGCAAATATTTGCAGCATGATCTACAAGTAGTTGTTCAGGATCTGGGTGTTTGTGTACGTGAGTTTGTTTGTGAACTCGCCCGCGACACAGGAGAAATTCCTAAAAACTTCTGCACGAACCCAGCCTTCTGGATTTCCATGTTCTGCCATGCTGTCGGCCAGGTGAAGAAATTGAACTTTAAGATTTTTTGCTTTCCCCTCCTTGTTCTCAAGATTTGTTATTTGCTACTGATGAGCTTTGGAGTTACCAAACTGGAATTGGATTTTCGTATTATCTAGAAATTGGATCTTTTGATGATATATTTTTGTGTTTTTTAAGTTGTTTAGCTATTCATTAGAGTTGATTTTGATTTTTCCTTCATTAACATTTATTCATTTAATTTTTTGAAATGTGTAGTTAATAACATATAGAAAAAAAATATTACCCGTTTTTTTTATCATGGTAAAATCATCAAATGAGTCCTCCCGCCCCAGGCAGGGCAGGGCAGGGCAGGGGGTTATTAAAATCCACGGTGTCCTTCAATAGCCCTTTATGTTCCGGGGTCACGGTGATGGAGATAAGTCCCGCGACTAAATTTACCCGATCTTATTTTTTTTTTTAATTTTTCATACAAATTGTATGATTATCATCATTGA
This sequence comes from Agrotis ipsilon, assembly GCA_028554685.1. NCBI lineage: Eukaryota > Metazoa > Arthropoda > Insecta > Lepidoptera > Noctuidae > Agrotis > Agrotis ipsilon. The sequence goes on from CM052971.1 coordinate 2,021,865, forward strand.
TTGGTCCTGGATTCCGAGGGATAAACCTTACGGCAATCTATTATATCTGTAACTAGCTCTTCCGCGGTTCACCTATGCTGCTCAGTTTCTTTTTATCGTAGCGTGATGTTGCCTTCCTCGAGAAATAGACTATATACTACACATTTTTTTTTCAATTTGAACGCGTAATTCCTGAGATTAACACGTTCAACCGTCGAATTTATTCAAAAGCTTTACAGGTATGCATTTGTAAACATGTAATAATATGCATATTATGTGTACCAGGACCTAACCCCTAGTTTAAATCGTAATGTTGAATGATTAATTTATTTACAAGTAACTTATGACTCAAAGTGTTAGTTACAATGTGTCTTAACCACTATGTTAGTATTCGTGATCTAAAGATTTAACTTATATCTATACAGAGAATGAACGTAAAGTGTGTGAATCCCTGCTACAGCCTGCAGGTCCAACACCGAAGTAGACAGCTTGCAGCAGTGGTTCACACACAAACAGTCCAATCTGCTCGCGACACATCGCAGTATCATCATCTGCCTAGCCTTTTCCCAACTATATTGGGGTCAGCTTCTAGTCGAACCAGATTCAGCTAGATATCAGTATTTTAGATGGAGCGACTGCCTATCGGACCTCCACAACCGCGACACATCGCAGTATAATGTTGTTAATGCCACAAATCTGATAACAAAATATGTTGATGATGATACACTAACTAATTATAACTCCAAAACAATGAACTTCCACACAATTACATCACTTGAACGCTTTTAAACAGTCGTTTAAACAACGTAAGCGTAACTAAGCACTACTAAGTAGTGATAAGTTACTAAGTACGGACTAAGTTATTACCTTCGAACATCATTAATTTGCCATCTGTGTGTGATGTAATCTATTGGTGCTTTAAGTTGAGACCCGTATAGGAAGTTAGGTAAGTATAACTACTTGTATTGTGGAAATGGGTTTCTAAATGAAGAATCACAGAGCGATCACAGGAATCATTATATTCTTAACTTTAAGTCTGCGGGCATGCAGACGGCGAGTAATGGGTGACTTGTCGTCAGATCACATCACCGTTGACGACGCCCGTCTGAAAGAGCTAAAGCCCGCCGACGTTTCGGAACTCTCTCGTCAGGTTAACGTGAGCCCAAAACGTTCGTGGCTATCGAAGGAATAGCGTAAATTTTAGTCTTTCCCGTCCCGCCCTGCTGTGTGAGGACTCATTTCATGATTTTACAACGTTATAAAAATAGTGTTACATTCATTCCATAATGTCAACGACACAGCTCTTAAAATATCGGATATGAAATGAGTAGCAGGTATCGGCCCCAACGAGTTGTAAGTCGGTGGGTTCGAACCCGGCCAGACGTATCATTTTTTTGTAATAAAATGTATGTCATTGACTTCTCTCACACGAGAACATCGTGGGGAAAAATGGAATGTCTTAGAACAAAAAATTCGAAGACATATGACACCTACTAACCCGCTACGGGCCTGCGAGATGCATTATGGTCCACTTCCCCTCACAGAAAAGAGACCTGTGTCCCATCAGTGGAAACATTAAAGGCTGATAATTATACACGGGAAAATATCGTCATAAAAAATCTACGACACGGTTTGTGCTTTTGACCGGACGTAATTTTCAAAGGACTACTAACTTAAGAAAAGTCATTTAATATTTACGGAAAGGAAAATTAGTTTCTTAATCATAATGTAGCGGAAATTAAAAACAGACTTCTAAACACTTTTGATTAAAAAAATTAACCACAATCTGAAAAAAGTAAATAAATAATGGGAAAAGGAACCATGAATATTTGATAAACCGTAAAACACAAGTATGGACAAAAATATTTTTTTGTTGAATGTAAAACTTTGCTGAAAGGCTTTTAAAAGTAAAATTATAAGTAAATCCCATTTGCGGTGTTAAAACATTTAAGGAAAATACCTTCGGGCGAGTTGTTTGATCAGTAGTTGAGTAATTTATTGAATCAGGCGTTACTATGCGGAAATCCATGACGTTAAATATTACGAAAAATATATTTTGTTGTAATTCCGCGATAAATATCCAGGCCTTTTTTACGTGATAAAATCATCAACTGAGTCCTCCCACCCAAGGCAGGATGGTAGGAACATACTAAAATCCAAAGTGTCCAAATCCGTTACTCGATAGTCCGCGACTCCGGCAGGATTCTGCCCTCTAAAGGCGGCCCCATCATATTGCTGACAATACTTTGAAGGGCGCGTGGAACACGAAGCACCGTCGACCCGAGCATGGTCCATAATCGGTCAGCGAGTCACCCATTATTCGACGTCCTTATACCCAAATATCCTTGCTAGGATGCAGGATGCAGCAAAACTCAGCAGGGATTTGTGACCAGAAAAATAAATCCTACTTTTTTTATGTAAATACGAAATTCAATAAACTTTTATTAAAGATTTTTTTTTTTCCATTTTGTAATCATCAAATGAGTCCTCCCACCCCGGGCAGGGCGGGAGGGACTGTCAGACTTGTACTGACTAAAATCCACGGTGTCCTTCAATAGCCCTTTATGTACCGAGGTCACGGTGGAACACGACGCGCCGTCGACCCGGGATAGTTAATGCCTTAAGTTTAATTTCTTTTCGTTTACTATTTCAACGAACATTATACCTTATTATGTAATAAATACGTTCGTTAATAAAATATAATTTATTACAATGTTTCTACAATCTTAGTCAAACAACAAACGACAGACAAGTAATGAGGCAAAAAATAATAGAAATTCAGCGAACAAAGAAACCATATTCTAGGAGATGCAAGAAACTGTAGAGACACTTCAGAGCGATTACAAAGACGGTCCCTTAAAAATAAAGACAGGACTCAGACTCACTATAAATACCTGCTTCGCGTCTCCCAACTGCAATCCGATTAAAAAGCGCCAAACTAGCATAAACACATGCCAAACCAACTTCAACTCTATCTCCACCGGCCAGAGATCCTTATTGTTTATGGCAACCAACTGTCATTTTAACACTTTAGTTTGAATCTAAAGAACAATGGCACTCCGGAACGCGGCGAAATTCAATTTTAGATTCACAGAAAGTTTTGAGTCCAAATCTCATTTTGATATTTTAAATGTGCATTTACGTCGTAGTGGGAATTTGTTAGATGGAAATAAGTACTATTTTCCCGTGATTCATTCTGATGTCTTGCGTCGCAGCTGGAGTTTTAATTCTAGAGAGGCTGGATGTGCTAAAACGAGGCTAAGACAAAGTGATATTCTGCAATATGCTTTTATTACATTGCCCCCTCTAGGAATTTCTTCCTGTATCGTTGGTGCGTTTACAAACATAGAAACTCACATACGCAAACAACCATAAGATAAGATATAAAAGTAAAAAAATGTGTCGGATTCACACAAATGAGAGTTTTTGAAGATTTTACTTGTCAAGATAGCGTTCAGCTCTTTAAAATATAATGCATAAATAAGTCTTTTACAAATGGGCAAATGATGGCCAAACAATGATAAAATTATGGCCAAAAAATATCCAAAAAAATAAATCGTTGTGGTATCGCTTTTTGGCTTTGCATTCGTAAGAATAATAATTTTTATTTCGTACAGAATAAATATCTCTCCCAATTTATAAGCCAGTATTTCAGTAGGTAGATATATGGTGAGAATTACATAATTTTAAAATACTGACCTTATTTTCTAGGCCGTTAGGTCTCACCGTCCATAAACTTTAGAATAAAAAACCTTTTAGATCTTCAAAGAAATCTAGTCTATACCTAGACAGGCTGTAGACAGATTTAACAAAGGGATTCTTTAATAACGAAATACCAGACGGTCTGTTTGTGGTCACGTTTCGTAAATCTCCTTTGAAATAAATATGTATTCATACAATCCGTCTCATTGTTGACGACTATGACTGGTTTTAAGAGTCTTGGTTTGGTGACTAAAGGTTAATTATAAAATATTACCTAATAATTAGTCGGCTGTTATGCTGTGTTAATCAAGATTTTCGGAAAAAATGTTTTTCTATGATATTCCCTTTTTTTCACGTGGTAAAATCATCAAATGAGTCCTCCCAGGGCAGGGTGAGAGGGACTGTGAGAATCGTACTGAATGTAATCTAGTTCTTCAATAGCCCTTTAGGTTTCGGGGTACGGTAATTCGATAAGTCCCGTGACCATGATATTTCCCTAATAGAGATTTTTTTATCAAACTGTTGACTGTAATTCCAATTTTTCCCGTAGAAACAGCTTAGTTGGTGGCACTTTAATTATCAGCGGCGACAATTATACTAAAAGTTTTTGTTAAGCCGGTGTGACTGTTTGTCATGTAGCCCTGTATTAATAACAAAATACGTTATTTATTTTAAAATCACCATGCGACTGGCGGGCGCCTTAAGTCACATTAACCTTGTGATAAATGGCCTTTTAAAGTACCCATTCCTTTACTTCAATAGCAGCAAAAACTATTGACTACGGTTGAATTCTAAAGAAACGTTTCTACAAGTAGCCTTATCAGCACATGTGTTAGCAATAAACGCTCCGGACGAACGCTCAATGGGACCTCTCAAACAATTTAAAATTATGAGTTCCACGAAGGTTAGAAATCTTTCACCAACTAATATTAAAAGACTACAACATCTGGCAAACTTAACCCAAAAGCAATTATACAACTCTGCACTTAAAAACAAAGATAGATTCGGACGAATGGTAATAAACGGCCGTGAGAACTTTTTGAGGGCTGGTCGGGGTCCAAGCAGGTAGTGGAACGGACCGAGGCTCATGGTGCTTGAGGGCAGTTGGTTTTGGATCGTCTAGAGGTACACACGGGTGAACCGAGGAGACGATCGGGAAATTCGGTTGGCATTGGCCGAGAGACCGGGCGCGATATTACTTTGATTTCCGTTTAAATTAAGTTTGATAAGTCGATTATTAGTGGTTGACGTAAATCTAGAGTTAGTGGTCGGTGGAACGCGAAAAGATAAACCCAGAGGGCGGTCTGCTGGCGGAGAACATACGGATGGTATTCGAGCCTTAGTCTGTAAGTAAATTATAGACTAATTCCCTGCTGTAAACACTTGGTAAGTGTTCATTACAATACTTTAGTATAGTAGCAGGTTGCTGAAGGCGCTGAGTGGCTGTTAATAATCGTTTATTTCAGTACAGCGGATCGACGCCTGAGCAGTACCTTATTTTATATTATTATCTTATGTCTTATCTGTTATCTTCCCTTATTCCGTAACCTAGCAGTGATTTATCATTGGTGTTTGGTTATAATGACACGGGGAACGCCTTTGTCTACACTCTACATACATCCCGCGCATTTCGTCTCATACTCTGTACAACGACACATCCGACCACTGACGAATATCGACTTATACTGGACGTTTCACAAATCAAAGGCAGAACCATGTCCATAGTTCGATCATGTTAAGTTATAATTATTATCACTAGCCAATGCGGTGGTAATATAACCGTGCCGGTGACAAGTACAATTAAGCGATAATAATAACACGCATTGCTATTATTTTGCCAGTTAACCAAATACTGTTGATGATTACTGTTTCCTACAGTCTTGCTCAGAGACATTGCGTGTTGGTTGATGGGTGCACATTTCCAGTTGGGGTAGGCACCACCAAGTATATACTGTATCTCCTATGATTTGATAGCTCCGTTCCAAGGGGACGCTAGGGACTGACGAACGTGTCCCGCTAAGATCATCTACTAATGGCTATTATGCCGACATTGTCGAATCGACACTATTTTATTAGCAAGACACGCAATTACGACTGGGGGGGCGCTTAAATACGAAATGTGAAGTGACGATATTATCCGCTTCGGTGTCCAGCAATACAAGCGTAATATGCTCTGCTATAGACTGATTCTACGAAGCGCTTGCGCAAGTGGTTTGTTGTGATTGCTAATGGGTTAGAGCCGTAAGGGTACAAAAGTACGCGTGTGTAGGAGAATGAACGGAAACGTGTCTTCCTCAATGACAGATGAACTTCTCAGATCTTTGCCTTAGGTGTTGGGTAGGACATGTAGAATAATGTATAGGGAGCGTGATCTGTTAGGATTCGTAGCAGTGTCCTTAGTGGACCTATGCGCTTAGGCCTAGCGGTCGCGTACTGGGGCAGTTATTGTAACCGGAATTACATGCCATAGAAATGGGTTAGTTTTAAATAAAAGTAACTTGTTAACGTAACTTAATTAAGCGCAAGCGTGACGTTTTCCTATCACAATTATATATTATTATCTTTGCTGTCCTCTTGTCTTATTAACTTCATAATCCTTATTGATTTGTTTTATCTGACTTGATGTTATTTATGTATGTCTAACTAGGAACTCTCAACACTAACTTACTTTGGTCCCCTCCCCTTGTTGAGAGTTCAGTCCTCTCTGTCCTGGAGGAGGCCTGCAGTATGTCAATGGAATGTGCGCCACTGGGGTATTTGGGCGGAAAGGTGGGGCCCTACCCCTACCCCTTCGGGGGTACCATCTCTATATTTTCCACTATATATATGTAATTTAAGAAAAACGAAAATTTTATCAGCCTAGGGTAATTTATGAACAGTCACATGTGGTGCCGTGACCAGGATTCTCGTCATTAAATGTACTGATTTACTTCAGTGCAACGAGAAAGAACAATTTATGGGTTACTACAATAAAAACACAACGTAATTATATTATTATTGAGATCGCGAGAGACGGCTATAAGCTACAGCCACTACAATGAGTTCTATTTGATTAAATAAAATGTTGATAACAATTATTGATTTTTGATTTGATTCTAACACTGGTTATGGGTTCAACTCCCACGTAAAATATCAAATGATGTGTTAGAGTTCCCGGCATTGTAAACTATTTTAGGTTAAGAGAGATAATGAACCTTGATTTTCGTGTGTCTCATACATATGTGTGCGGAACATTTCAGGAACGCACCGTGCATCGAGAGGCCACCACTCGTGGCACGGGCTTAGCGGATACGCGCAGCCCTCCTGCAACGGACGAGCGGTTGCAGTGCTCCGCGGTGCTTCGTAATACTCCTAATTGTGTCAATCGTACTTAAAGATGTGCTAGCAGTACTAGAATGAACGAGGAAAATAACGTATATCTCATGTATCTCACGAAAATGTGTGCGGAACATTCCAGGAACGTATCCAGCATCGTAAGATTTGCCACTGCAAACACGGGCTGGCGACTGTCGCGGCGAGTCCAGCAGCGATCGAGTGTCCCGGTTTCTTCGCGGTGCATCGAGTAACTTCGTGGTGCTACACAGAGTTCCAGCGTGCCGACGTGTGCGGGTTAGGAGTTTAGAGCGTCAGGTACCCCGAGTACGAGTTTTGAGGTAAGGTTTTCTTAACTACCTACATTTGCAACATGGATCGTCGTGGGAACAAATCTAAACGCGTTCAGCCTAAAAAACACAATAACATTGCGAGTCCTTCTGGAACAAATCAACAAAGTAATAATACGAGTAATGGAGTGGAATTAATTCTAGAGAAGATAGATAGTATATATAATCGCTTAGACAAAATAGAGAATCTTGTGCCTCAACATAAGTCGAATAGAGGCAACGTAAACGTTGAAACGGTGACGCTAGATATTGATCCGCCTACAGTTAGAGCTAATTCAAGTTCAAGTCTTGAGGCTGGTACCAGTAAGGGTAACTCTATGGGTGTGTATTTTCTGGGGTCGGCACCCGAGAGGCCAAAATTTAGCGGAGGGCAGGACAATGTAAATAAATTCTTAAAGGATCTGCAACGGTATATAAAAACTATAAATGGAGAGGACAAAGCGTTAGACATAGCTATAGGTTGCATAACGGGCTCGGCTCGAAAGATAATGGAGATATATAGTGATAACTGGACTACTTTCAATGATTTTAAGAAAGATTTAATAGATGTATTTTGGGGAAGTAGGGAACGAGAAATTGCAAAAAGACGCTTACTAGACTCAGCATGGAATCCCAACGGTGGGAGTAATATGGAGGAGTATTTTGCCGAGTTGGTAGATTTAGTCAAAGATTTAAAATTACCTTTAGACGAGTCGGAAATAGTAGCCTACATTATGCGGCATTACCCACACGATGTGCAAATAGCCTGGTTTGCTAATCGGGAAACTAGTAATTACAAAACGGGCTTAGATTTTTTGAGAAATTTAGAGAGAAACGTTAAAAGAGGAACGACGCAGACACGTACAAACAATCTGGATTCAACAGTCGTGCGTAAGCAACATTCGTTTAAAAATAATAGACAGTACACGGGCCCAAACTACCAAAGAAGACAAACTAACAACATTCAATTTGTTCGAGCAAGTACGGATAAACAAAACAATGAAAAACCGGCAGAAAACCCAAAGAATTCGGAAAACTAAACCTTGTTGGCCAAAATGGTCCCAATCGGTCAACAGTTATAATTATTGATGGGACTGAATTTAAGAGGTCTACTGCCACGGAGGTAGCCTATAGGTATATGAGTAAATTTATGTGGACACCCGGAAAAGGCCTAGGTAGGTTAGAGATTGGACGGCTTTACCCCATTGATACTACACAAGCTGCACCGAAAACTTTTGGCAAGATCAAGGATCTGTTAGGTACAGTTTTTGATAGGACGCTTAAGATAAAGAATAATGCGTTACACCAAGGAACGGGCCGAGAAAATTTAATATTGACAGTTTTCGAAGATGTAGGCTCAAGTGAAGCTGAAGATATTACAGGCGCGCGGCTTATTGAGATAATAATTTCAGTACAGAATTACCCGATAAAGTGCTTAATCGATACCGGAAGCCAAGTAACCTGTATAGCAGAGGCGACCTATATGGGGATTCAGAGTAGAGGCATACAAATACCCGTCATACCTATTTCGCCCATACAAATCCAAGGCGCCACTAAAGGAAAAAGTAGTAGGATAGATAAGGCAGCATTAGTGCCTTTGCAAATAAAAGACGTGAGCATAGAGACACCGTGCCTAATAGTCAAAAACTTAATTCGAGAAATAATTTTAGGAATTGACTGGCTAGACCAATTTGGCATGACAATAACGTGTGGGTCTAGCCGTTCACTTCGATTTAAGTATGCTGATAGGGATATAGAGATCAAACTAGGGGAATTGATTATGACACAGAGTCTTCATAGCGATGGTGTAGATTCTCAAGCCCTGAGGGGGGTGCAGATTAACATCATTGAACAAGGTGCCTGTGCAACTTCCCATAGCGTTCAAGATTGTTGTGATGTCGAAGATGATGTTGTTCAATTAGTCACAGAATTACAGATGACCGTAGAGTGTCCGCTCGATGGACTTAGAAATATACTAAAAAAAAATAAGAAAGTATTTTCGAATTATCCGGGGCTCACGGACAAATACTATCATACGATTAGAATGCGCGATGAAGAACCTTTTATAAAACGGTCGTATCCAATACCATTCGCGTATAGGGCAAAGGTAGAAGAAAAATTAAAGGAATTACAAGCATTAGGTATAATTAAGAGAGAAGGTACGCCTTTCAGCAGTCCGCTGACATGTACCTTGAAAAAGGATGGATCGATCCGTATCCTACTAGATGCGCGGGAGTTAAATAAAAGAATGGTCGGTGAAGTAGAAGCACCACCACTAGTTTCGGACATATTGCAATCTTTTAATGGAGTTAAGTTTATGACATTAATAGATCTCAATAATGCTTATTTTCAAATTCCACTCCACCCAGATTCAACCAAATATACTGGGTTTACTTTTATGGGAAAGAGTTACACATATGCAGTATTACCGCAAGGTTTAAAAACTTCAGTCGGTAGCTTTTCTCGTGCTATGGATATTATTTTAGGACCGGACGTCAGGGAGTTTTGCGTGAATTATCTAGATGACTTGGTAGTGTTTACGAAATCCGGTGGTTTCAATAAACACCTGGAACATCTCGACCATGTGTTAGGCCTATTAGGACAAGCCAATATGACATGTAGTCTTAAAAAGTGTCAATTTATGAAAAGTGAAGTAAAGTTATTAGGACACATTGTCTCTTCGGACGGGGTAAAGATGGACCCTAGCAAAATAGCGGCGATCAAAGATTTTCCAACACCGCGAACTATTAAACAGTTAAGAGCCTTTTTGGGGCTAATCAATTACTATCGGCGGTTTGTTGCTAAGTATAGTCATTTAACCGTGCCATTCTGTCAAATGTTACAAAAGGGGAGAACTTGGAAGTGGACAACAGACGATGATACGAAGTTTCGAATTATTAAAGATGCTTTTATAGAATCAGTAGTTTTAGTACATCCAGATCTTGGCAAACAGTATTATCTTCAGACTGATAGTAGTGGGGTGGGGGTAGCAGGATGCCTTTATCAGATAGACGATGAGAAAAACGAACGAGTTATAGGGTTTTGTAGTAAAGGTTTGACCCGCCCTGAACAGCAATGGACGGTTTCAGAACAAGAATTGTGGGCCATAATCTATAGTCTTAAGAAGTTCGAGACATACTTAAGGGGTTCTAAAGTAATCATAAAAACAGACCATAAAAGTTTATCATTCATTAATAACTGGAATTTATACAGTGCTAGGGTCACACGCTGGATTTTATATATACAGCAGTTCAATTACGAGGTAGAACATATAAAAGGTAGCAGTAACATCGTCCCGGATATATTATCACGATATGATAATGGGGTAGAAGCGGTTCAGGAATTACGGAAGGTCTGTTTGGAAATCGCGATGTTCGCCAGCAGTAAAGTAAAAACTGTTAGTTACAAACTTAGGGAAATGGAACGGTTACAGAGGGAAGATCCGGTTTGTAGTGAAATAATTGAGGATCTACGCAAAGGTCATTGTAGTGAAATAGGGCAACGCGGTGGTGTCTTTAAATTATGCAACGATAAATTGATTTATAAGGGTGACTATAACGGAAAAGAGGTCCTCGTTGTTCCAAAAGTCTTACAAACGGATTTAATTCAATCGATACACGAGGAAGCTGGTCATTTCGGGGAAGCGAGGATTAAAAGATTGATAAGCGACCGATTCTACTTTCGTGGGATGGCAAAGTTAGTTAGAATTGTGTTACGAGAGTGTGAATTATGTCAGAAAACTAAACACCCCAATGAGACGACTGTAGGCGCTTGCAAACCAGTGTTAACCTCTGATGTTGGAGAAATTGTTATGGCCGATTGGTATGGACCACTACCGCCAGGAAAATTTGGCGCACAGTTTATATTAGTCTTACAAGATACGTTTAGTAAATATGTTCATCTCTATGCCTTGAGAAGAGCTAGTACTAGAGCTGCCTTAGCTTGTGTTCGTAAATATCGGGCAAAAGTCCCAATAGTTAGACTAGTAACCGATAACGGTAGGCAATTCACGTCAAAGCTATGGAACGAAACACTAAGTGATATGGGCATTAAGGTTTCACATACAACGGTGAGGAACCCTAGGCCAAATAGTACAGAACGGGTCAATAAGGAGTTAGGGCGACTGTTCAGGGCATATTGTCACAATTCACATAAAAGTTGGGCTCGGATTCTGGCAAACATAGAGGATTGTTATAATAACACAGTACACTCAAGTACAGGATTTTCGCCTCTTGAAATTCTTACAGGCAAAAGTCCTTCTTTGACAATTGACAAAGAATTAGAGGGTTTTAATGGGGACAATACAAGATTGGACGTTAATATTGTAAGAGAAAAGACTAGAGAAAACCTAAAGAAGGCTGCCTTTGCAAGGTGTGACCAGTATAACAAAAGCCATAAAATTGTAACATTTCAATTAGGAGACCTTGTCAAAGTAAAGAAAGATAACAGATCGAATGCGGCTGAGAAGGTATCCAAAAAGTTTTCATTGCTATATGACGGACCTTTTAGAGTCGGAGGCATACCTCACGCGAATGCGTACCTATTAATAGAACCAAACGGCGGTAAGGTGGTAGGGTTATATAACGCATTGCACCTTGAAAGGTACTATAGTGCCGACAGTACGGTAGGTCATTAAATTCACAAAGTTTAAGCGTTGGCAGTGTTATCAATGGAATTTTTGCGCACTGTAAAGGATGATGCCAGGGCTTCTATGAAATCTGGTCCCACCCTTCAATAGCAACATGTCATACGTCATTGGATAGGTATTTTTATGCTGAGCAAAATATATTATGGCACCAAGTCTGAAATGTGAGTCCGTTCTGAGATATGTTTGATTGAATGTGACAGTTTAAGATATACCAAATAACGTTTTTTTCGTAACATATTACATTTTGGTGCAGAGGAGGAGGAGGAGAAGCTCGGTTCTAAATAATGACAACCGCACAGGTCGATCTTCCATGTCAAGCCGCGCTTGCCGGGGTCGGTTTATGGATGGGTAACCATCTATCCGAGATTTCTCCGTGCCTCAGAAAGTACATAAAAGCCGTTGATTACGACTGTCAGTTGTAGATCTTTGACAGTCGTTACCTACTATAAAAGGTCGCTTTGCCGTTAACCACCTCCACTACGGACATGGTTAACGACAGGGTGAAGAGCGATTTTAAGCTGTTACTCCAAATATATTTCAACAATGCGTTAATGCCCTATCGCATTCAGTCACTACTAATAAGAGCTAGAAGGGTTTTTTTACATGGTAAAATCATACAAGAGCTAGTAGGTACATACATACAATTACTAAGACTTACTATTTCACACCACTGTATTCAAAGCTATTCTACCTGCAAGAGCCGACGTTGTTCTGAAGGCACCTGTGCGCATCATTTGTGTTAATACTTTGGTACCTAGGGTCAGATGCCATACCGTATGTCAGGGGATCTAGAGGCGAAAGCCTTCCAACACTATAAGTGGGGTGTGGAGCGGAGGCGCAAAGGCGAGGTGTATCTCCGCTACCTCTGACAAGTCGAGGTGCTACGGGAAGAGCTTCGGCGTAATCTCATGGGGTATAGAGGGTACGACTGTCGTAGCCGAGGTTTGGCAACGACGCAACCGTGGCGGTAAAACCCTTCTTTGAGGAGTGTCGCAGGTCCACACCAGATGTTTCGGGATGTTCCTGTGTCGAATTGTGCGGTAAGAAACAGGTATGCTTGGGTGTAACCATTGCGAAAATCGCCCGGAGGTGCACACGATCAACCATACTGTGAAAGTATGCATGGCTTGGGCCGGACCACTGCGGAGCCAGACGCAACCGTTTATTAAAAAGCAATCACCTCCTCCTGCTCCTTCTAAGCAGTGCTGCTAGCGAAGGAGGAGGCGAAATACGTGAAGGAGAGGACAGCCTCATCTCACGACACAACCGCTGCGGGAGAAGCCTACGGTATTGCACGTCGCGAGGCGATTTTTGAACCACAGTACTCGATGGCATTAGGTAGGCGACTAAAGGATGACCCGCCGTCATGGACCATGCTCGGGTCAACTGCGCGTCGTGCTCCACGCGAGCCTTATAGAGTTGTCAGCAATCTGACGGGAATCAAACGCCTGCCGAGGTCGCGAGACTGTCTAAACAGGTAACTGTGACCCTAGAAAAATCGCTCTTCAACCTTTAACCTTCAAAACTTAAGAAGCGAGCTTTTACTTTTTTTTAGTAGGTAACGACTGTCAAAGATCTACAACTGACAGTCGTAATCAACGGCTTTTATGTACTTTCTGAGGCACGGAGAAATCTCGGATAGATGGTTACCCATCCATAAACCGACCTCGGCAAGCGCGGCTTGACATGGAAGATCGACCTGTGCTGTTGTCATTATTTAGAACCAAGCTTCTCCTCCTCCTCCTCTGCACCAAAATGTAATATGTTACGAAAAAAACGTTATTTGGTATATCTTAAACTGCCACATTCAATCAAACATATCTCAGAACGGACTCACATTTCAGACTTGGTGCCATAATATATTTTGCTCAGCATAAAAATACCTATCCAATGACGCATGACATGTTGCTATTGGAGGGTGGGACCAAAAATTGCATCATCCTTTATTTTATATTTTTTTTTTACCTTCGTCTCGTTAGTTAATATTAGTCCCTATTGTAAATATTTCATTTATACTTCCTTTTAGCCTATAAAAAAATAAAAATAAATAAATAAATAAAAAAAAAAAAAAAAAAAAAACAAAAAAAAAAATAAAAAAAAAAAAAAAAAACTATATTTTGCTCAATCATAGCCATATTGTGAAAGCTCACCCGCTGAACTGCGTCACGCGTCTGATTTTCAGAGGGGGGAATGTGACTGTTTGTCTTTTAAAATCACCATGCGACTGGCGGGCGCCTTAAGTCACATTAACCTTGTGATAAATGGCCTTTTAAAGTACCCATTCCTTTACTTCAATAGCAGCAAAAACTATTGACTAGGGTTGAATTCTAAAGAAACGTTTCTACAAGTAGCCTTATCAGCACATGTGTTAGCAATAAACGCTCCGGACGAACGCTCAATGGGACCTCTCAAACAATTTAAAATTATGAGTTCCACGAAGGTTAGAAATCTTTCACCAACTAATATTAAAAGACTACAACATCTGGCAAACTTAACCCAAAAGCAATTATACAACTCTGCACTTAAAAACAAAGATAGATTCGGACGAATGGTAATAAACGGCCGTGAGAACTTTTTGAGGGCTGGTCGGGGTCCAAGCAGGTAGTGGAACGGACCGAGGCTCATGGTGCTTGAGGGCAGTTGGTTTTGGATCGTCTAGAGGTACACACGGGTGAACCGAGGAGACGATCGGGAAATTCGGTTGGCATTGGCCGAGAGACCGGGCGCGATATTACTTTGATTTCCGTTTAAATTAAGTTTGATAAGTCGATTATTAGTGGTTGACGTAAATCTAGAGTTAGTGGTCGGTGGAACGCGAAAAGATAAACCCAGAGGGCGGTCTGCTGGCGGAGAACATACGGATGGTATTCGAGCCTTAGTCTGTAAGTAAATTATAGACTAATTCCCTGCTGTAAACACTTGGTAAGTGTTCATTACAATACTTTAGTATAGTAGCAGGTTGCTGAAGGCGCTGAGTGGCTGTTAATAATCGTTTATTTCAGTACAGCGGATCGACGCCTGAGCAGTACCTTATTTTATATTATTATCTTATGTCTTATCTGTTATCTTCCCTTATTCCGTAACCTAGCAGTGATTTATCATTGGTGTTTGGTTATAATGACACGGGGAACGCCTTTGTCTACACTCTACATACATCCCGCGCATTTCGTCTCATACTCTGTACAACGACACATCCGACCACTGACGAATATCGACTTATACTGGACGTTTCACAAATCAAAGGCGGAACCATGTCCATAGTTCGATCATGTTAAGTTATAATTATTATCACTAGCCAATGCGGTGGTAATATAACCGTGCCGGTGACAAGTACAATTAAGCGATAATAATAACACGCATTGCTATTATTTTGCCAGTTAACCAAATACTGTTGATGATTACTGTTTCCTACAGTCTTGCTCAGAGACATTGCGTGTTGGTTGATGGGTGCACATTTCCAGTTGGGGTAGGCACCACCAAGTATATACTGTATCTCCTATGATTTGATAGCTCCGTTCCAAGGGGACGCTAGGGACTGACGAACGTGTCCCGCTAAGATCATCTACTAATGGCTATTATGCCGACATTGTCGAATCGACACTATTTTATTAGCAAGACACGCAATTACGACTGGGGGGGCGCTTAAATACGAAATGTGAAGTGACGATATTATCCGCTTCGGTGTCCAGCAATACAAGCGTAATATGCTCTGCTATAGACTGATTCTACGAAGCGCTTGCGCAAGTGGTTTGTTGTGATTGCTAATGGGTTAGAGCCGTAAGGGTACAAAAGTACGCGTGTGTAGGAGAATGAACGGAAACGTTTCCCAATTCCATGACAGATGAACTTCTCAGATCTTTGCCTTAGGTGTTGGGTAGGACATGTAGAATAATGTATAGGGAGCGTGATCTGTTAGGATTCGTAGCAGTGTCCTTAGTGGACCTATGCGCTTAGGCCTAGCGGTCGCGTACTGGGGCAGTTATTGTAACCGGAATTACATGCCATAGAAATGGGTTAGTTTTAAATAAAAGTAACTTGTTAACGTAACTTAATTAAGCGCAAGCGTGACGTTTTCCTATCACAATTATATATTATTATCTTTGCTGTCCTCTTGTCTTATTAACTTCATAATCCTTATTGATTTGTTTTATCTGACTTGATGTTATTTATGTATGTCTAACTAGGAACTCTCAACACTAACTTACTTTGGTCCCCTCCCCTTGTTGAGAGTTCAGTCCTCTCTGTCCTGGAGGAGGCCTGCAGTATGTCAATGGAATGTGCGCCACTGGGGTATTTGGGCGGAAAGGTGGGGCCCTACCCCTACCCCTTCGGGGGTACCATCTCTATATTTTCCACTATATATATGTAATTTAAGAAAAACGAAAATTTTATCAGCCTAGGGTAATTTATGAACAGTCACACCGGCTGTACACTCGCAGCGCGAACGGCCGCGAATGCCCGCGGCAACTGCGAAACGTGAGTGTGTGTTCGAGCTTCACGTTCGGGCTTCGCGCCGTTTTACGATCAATGTTGGTTTTTGGCCTGCGAAAAACGGGTTTGCGGCGCACGAACGCGAACGCATCCAACAAGACTAAAGCTTTGCGAGTGTGGAGGGACACAGTTCGCATGTGGACTCGTGGCGCGACTTCACACGCGTGCCATGTGTAGAGCTGGCTTAATAAACCAAAAAGATTTTTTTATCGTGGTAAAATCATCAAATGAGTCCTCCCACCCAGGGCAGAGTGGGAGAGACTGTCAAACTCGTACTGACGAAAATCCCCGGTGTCCTTCAATATAATATCTCGCAGTGGCAGCCAGGCATTTTTTGGACTTATAAAATCGCCAAGATTACACAATCTCAAACGTCCAAAATTGATCTTCAATAGCAATTTGGAACAAACATAATTTTCTTAAGGATGGTATTTAAAAGTACTTCAATTTATTCCCATTTCATTTATCTAATCTTGCCTGTGTTCCACCAAATATACTGAATGTACACCAAAATATGTTCATTAAAATATGTCATAACGAGCATCTATTTATAAAAAAAATTGAAAATTTGTAAAAATAGTAATACACCTAATTTTAAAAACAAGCATTTCTTTTTTAGTTTTACTACAGAAACACCAATTAATGTCCAATGTAGCTTTATTGATAAAAAATGAACACATTATAAAATGTAAATCCAAGTACAGATTACCGAATGTCGACAGAGCCCCGCTAAGCGGGGCTCCTTTTTCTTTATGCAAGGTCTAAAGTAACCTAACACATCCTCTTCGAACCTAACCAGTCCGAGTCGGGGTGCCCCAAGTTCCGAGCTCGCATTTAAAACATGGGTACTAGGATGCATACTAAATATTTTGTGTAACATTCAGTAATATTTGGTGCACGATCAGTATTTTTGAAATGCATACATAAATGTACCTTTCGATTTTTGGTGAACACAAAAATATTATCCTTTTCTTAATGAATATTATGAACAATAAAACAATAATCCTGGTTCATGATGTTCGAAGTAATTGTTGTTCCTGTACAGTCAGAGGCGCAAACAATTAATAGAAAAGCCTTTTTCACTAGGTACACCCAAATACTTGTTTTTAAAAATAAAAAGCACTCAAATCAAGGCCGTTATTAATTGAACTCGAACAACTTTTTGTTTCTTTTTTTCATTCATTACGCTCTTTTGCTACTGTTGACGATGCTTTTGATTTTTCCGCTATTGCCAGCCATTTCTTTACTTGCTGGACAATTAGAGGCTTGAAATTTTGATCTGAAATAGAATCGACATTTAATTTGACTGGCCTGTTGGTCTAGTGGTTAGTGACCCTGATTGCTATGCCGGAGGTCGAGGGTTCGATTCCCACCCAGGACAAATGTTTGTGTGATTAGCATGATCGTTTGTTCTGTGTCTGGGTGTAATTTATCTATAATATGTATTTATAACTGTAACGTTCAAAGAGCTAGGTACCGAGAGTGTGGTTTAATATTATCGAACAAACATAATAAGAAATTTAAAATGTCACAGGATATCTTCCGTGATGAAATATTTCTTTGAGTTCCCGATATTTCGACGGTGTCGCAAGCGCCATGATCTCAGGAACCTAAAGAAATATCTTATCATGGCAGATATCCCGTTAGTGACAATTTATATTTAAAAACAAACCTAGATAGCAACAGAGACAGAAAACAGTGTTTTAACATTATAATATTTGAAACCCTAAAACTAAAATGTTAACATTCAAATTAATGTTACACGGGTACGTAATGTCAGTGGGTATGTCAGTGAATATAACCTTTTGTACCTTTTAAAGGGTATTAAGGTACCTAAACGCTCTTCTATATAAATTGACTAATTGGGTTACCCAAATACCCACTTAGGCGGTACACGATCGCCAAACGTTTTAACTAAATCTGGACTCTATCCCACTTGAATTTAAAGTTGAAAATCATGTGAACTCCATCTGAAAGTTTACCTAGCAACATTTTGTAATTTGTAGAACACAGGTAACATTTAAATTCATAATTTATTATCCTAAACATCACTAAAACAAACATAATATCATTAGATATTTAATTATTGAGCACGTGCCAATTCAAAGGATATCAAATATTCATCGACGTATGAATATTGGATATCCTATTTCGCTGTATGCGTTTTAAGAGGTGGTCCAAGATAAACGCGTACGCGTAACGTAACGTTACTGTGTACGCGGGTACGGTGTCCACTCGCTTGTATGTTATGGTATGACCAGTACCCTCAGCACGAGTTTTCAGCATTTGAGACGTAAAGTAAACTGGAACTTTGACAATTTCAAATTGGCAAGGAAAAAATTAGTTCCTTCTTCGCACACCAGAGGCGCTGTTCTATTTTTTCATACAAGAAACGCTGTAAATACTGGAAAGATGCTGTAAAGTAAAAGAGTGAAAACTCGTGCTAAGGGTACTGAGCTAAAAAACACAGGTTGTTATGTCGCCGGAGTTGCGGGGCTATATAAAAAGGACACCGTGACGTGACTCTGAAATGTATAAGGCATATGAAGGATCAATGAGGGGGTCGACGGCGCTTCGTTGTACGTGTGTTAGGGGAGGGCCCCCTAAAAAGGCCAAAGCCTGCCGAGGTCGTAAAACTGTCTTATCAGGTAGACTTACCCTGGAACGTAAAGAGAATGGACACCGTGGTCTGTGTCAGTCTGACAGTCCCTCGCATCCCGCTCAGGGTGAGAGGGCTCATTTGATGAACAGATAAAAAGTGATTTTTTAGCCTGTAAAAGTCTGACAATATCTACTTTTGGTTCGTTCAAAGTGAGAGGGCCCATCAGCTGATAAAACCACAACAAAAATAAGTGGTGGGCATGATTGTATGACTATAATGATCATGCTTGCGAATTTCGTTGTTTTACGAGTCCTCAATTTTTTGCAAAAATCGACCACTCGAATCGACGTTTAGAGCCTAAAAATATCTGAAATAAACTGGATAGCCATAACACAAAACATAAAAAAAAGGCTTTTAATGGCCAAATTCTGAAGATAAAACAGGGAGAGACATACATTATTTTTTTTTAAATGAAAATGACATAATATCTTTTGTGATATTCAAACAAATCCATATTTTAGAAAAGCTACAACACAAATCAGAATAAAGCGCTTAATCGATTAAAATAACGACCCTTAATTTCTGTGACACTATTTTATTGAAGCAGTGATAAAAATCAAAGCACATAAAGATTTATATACCTACTATTATTAATTAAATGTATAAACCTAAATAACTTTAACGATAAAATAATTTTAGTGTAGTAAATTGGGAATAAACCATTTTGAATCAGCTGGTTATTAATAAGTGACAAAGTAATCAAAGAATAATGTTGTGAATAATTAATATTACACTCCTGTCTTAAATTAGTAGTTTAATAATTCAGGGGCGTGAAATAGAAGTAATGTAGTCAAATTACTAGTTGACAATTTAAGAGACAAGTTATTATCTGAATGGTATTTTCCATCTGAAAAATAACCGATATTTAATGAAAACATTCGAATAGTTTTCAAAATTACGTTACAATTTTTTTTTAAAAAGGCCAATGACGGGCCTAAAGAGTCAATGCCAGCCGGGTGTCACGCGACTAACGAATACTGTGACCTCGGAACGTAAAGGGCTATTGAAAACATCGTGGATTTTAGTCAGTACAAGTCTGACAGTCTCTCCTGCTCTGCCCTGGATGGGAGGACTCGTTTGATGATTTAACCACGCTAAAAACGTAAGTACCTCACAAACTGCGAAAAACATAATGGAAAATTTTAAAGCCCAGCTTTCTTAACTTGGACCAAACACATTCTGAAGGAATTCGGCACAGTGTCAGAATAGCGCATCAATACCCTGGATTCTATGCAATATGCAAAAATCTCTACAATGCCTTCAGCTGGCTCTTAAAGATATTAATAAAATATTCTACGAGCTTTATCGCGAAATATGCGTCACAACAGGGGGTCTAATCTCTAAGCACGAAACCCGCTGTTTCGGTCTTATTTACGGGTGTTTTTAGAGCCCGAACTAAGAATGAATGATTATAGGTAGATAGATATTGACAGACAACTCCTTTTAGTGCGTGCCACCTTTCACGTGGAAAAACAAATTCGTGGTGCTATATTTTTAAAAATGTATAATGTATCTAATTATATAGACAACAAGTACCCTGGTACGTATACAAAAATGTGACAAATGAAGAAACCGATTTTGTGCAAACTTTACATAAACCATCTACTAAATAGTCCAAACAAAGTATTATATTTTCAGTCCACTTTGATTCTAATGCTAGTTACGATCGTATATCCGTATCCGTACCCGCGTCTTCGTTCATGAACTAAAAAGTAGACCCCCAGATTCAAACTACATTTATGTACAAGTATTTTTCAAATGTTATGAAACATTTTTATTGTTTGCAACTTTCTAGTGCAAAAATATTGGCTAGTATTGTTCACTTTTTGAATTTCGTTTTCGAATTCGTGTTTTAACACAATCAAAGAATAAATAATATTACTACGCAAAGAAGCGTCACTCCCAAAAAAAAATCAAACAAATGTAAAATCTATGCACGAAAGAATAAAGTACATTTTAACTGGCAGCCGTACCGCCCACCTACTTTTATATAAGCCTAAACTTCCCATGCGCAAGGCAAAATGTACTGAATAGTTACGCGCGAAAGTTTATTTTTGTTTATCTGACGCCAAGGACATTGAAAGGTTACCGTCGGTCAAGCTCAATAGGGATGCGACTCGCGAGTTTAGACACAGTTAGGTGGACCACGTATACGTTTTTACGCATTTGTTAAATTACACGCTATTTCATAATAAACTTTCATTTAAATCTTATTATCTTATTAATCTTATCTTATCTTATTATATCTTGTGAATGTTGGTTTACCTGTTATTGGTAACTGTATGAGCCTTATAGTCTTAAATTTCTACAATATTTATTAATTTATATATACAGAAGCTGTTTGTATACATATATATATTAAATAAATAAATAAGTAACAAAAATATTATTATATAATAGGCTGGTTCGCCCATTAAAATATGTATATCCAATATTTTTACACCATATTATATAGCTCGATGTTCTTATTTGACCATGGCTCTTGGTGTATAATTTTATTTAGTCATAACTTTAAAGATTGTTATCGTCTGTGGCAAAGTAGCTAGTCCTTATCATTTTGCATTCAACCGACCAATTACTATCGCATACTGTTACAGGCCCCGCGTGGCGTGTCTTTGCAGGTAAGTAGGTAAAAAAGTCGCGCAGCGAAATACGATCGCTGACCTTGAATGCGTAGTGTGGCCATTTTCTGAGTTTGAACGTGCGTAAACAACAAAGCAAACATCTTTCTACTTTCTACCGATCTTAATTCGACCTACCTACGTACCTACTCAGCTTAACGTGAGTAGGGTGATGGTTTGATATTCGTCTATTTTATCTTGGTCCTCTAATAGGCCAAACTTGTAACCTACCTAATCATGGTCAGTTAAGCGGGGATACTTGAATGACATTTTAAGCACACCACAAGCAGGTAGATAATTTTGTTGATCATTATTAAAGTACGATTATTAATTCCAGTTAGTAAATTGACATTTGTGCATTAATGAAATGTAGGTACCTACTAAATTAAATTGTATCACTGGTCATTTTACTGTCTGGAATTAATAATCGTATTTTAAATGTACTACATAGATAAATATGCACTTTTTTTCTTACCTTTCAAGATCACGCGGTAGCGTGTGAAACGTGAGGCTTTTATCACTGTCATTATTGAGACAACCAAAAGTTATGCAGTATTTTTTTTCTTCATAATAAATTAAATTATAGTTATAATACTGTTATGAAAACTTTTACGAAACTATGGGTAAATGTGCGTAAATAGACGTAACCGAACAAAAATATTTAGTAGATGAAGCGCGAGCGTAACGGGTAGCGCGTGGCACCCGACTGAATTGTCCTCCACGAAGAGGGCCCCCACCCTACGTGCCGTTTTATACCTACGCCGCGGAGTGAACCAGGCCTGACACAATGTTTTGTAGGGACTTGATTCGAGTTTATTAATAAAACGTTTCATTGAAATGTTAGTTATTTAAAATAACATTTTGGATATTGTTAATATATTTGTTTTTTTTTTTATATAATAATATAATGATAAACTTTAGATTAAGGAAGTTAACAAATCGTTTAATTATTATCTTTTTTGAAAAAAAAAATAAAATCAGCATATATTTTTAGAGAACAAAAAATAAAGGTCTTAGATAAAGAAAGTTTTTTCAGGCATTCACTTTTTATAAATGTGTGAGGGAGCGCCACGCTTACATTTGAAGATTTTGCAGTTTGTTGCAAGTCGTGGGTTCGAACACTGCCAGGCGCATTACTCTGTGTAAACGGCGAAGGAAAACATCGTGAGGAAACCGGCATGTCCTAGAACCAAAAATTCAAAGATATGTGACATCTACCAATCCGCACTGGGCCTGCGTAGTGGATATAGCCCACTCCCTCTCTCAGAGAGGAGGCCTATGTTCCAGCAGGTAACATTACCCACTCCCTCTCTGAGAGAGGGACCTGTGCTGGGTCCCAGCAGTGGGGACACTATAGGCAGATGATGATGATGAACAGAATTTGTAATGCACCAATTGAATAGCTTGCTATCTATTAGCAAATACTTAAATCAAAAGTGTTCACACAAATCAACACACTGTGCTATAGGGTAAAGGTGAAAACACACGAGTAAACGTCGCACGTGTTGTCAATACGATCTCAGAGCGTCGTTACTAGCTCAAAGACACTTGTAGCAATAACGTTTGAGGATTACTACGATACCTGACTAAAAGGCTCGCATGTGTATGGGTACTTAGCTTTATTGAGCTACGTTTGGAACTAAGCTTTGGATTGACGAAACAACCTGGGCCATATTTTATAAAGCTGATTCAACATAAATGTCAAAAGTGAAAAATTTTTGAAGTGGAGACTGCTTTGGTGGCATTGTACACTTTTTCTGTAACGGGTAAAAAAAAAAAACTCGCGTCAGGCTACGTGACCCTGATCGAAAATTCTTAAGACGAACTTGTGACCGGATAGAAAAACAAACGATAGCTTGCATTTTAATCGTGCAACGCCATCTAACGATAGAGACAGCTGATGGCTCGACCGTCTATGTAGTAGTCGCACTGCTGTGTGGTCATAAATTTCGTGTATGTAAATTGTTTAAATTAAGGAAATAAATGTGCAATGTTAATATTCAAGTTTTCACTTCTGCCGGCACCCCCGGAGTGCAACGCTTTTTTTTTTTTTGTTTTAATACTTATAGCTGACACAATATTCACGGTGAGAAATTCACAAATAATGTCAGATTATCGCGACAATCCGACATTACTCCGCGGCTGAAACCGTCGACAAAACATAATTAAGTTCAATTTAATTTAATTAATTACTGATGTGCTTTTAATATTGTTTATTATCTTTTTGAAAGTTTTAATAAAGGATGATGCCAGGGCTTCTATGAAATCTGGTCCCACCCTCGAATAGCAACATGTGATACATCGTTGGATAGGTATTTTTAAGCTAAACAAAAAATACTATGGCACCAAGTCTGAAATATTAGTCCGTTCCGAGATATGTTTGTTTTAATATGGCATTTTAAGATATAAGCAAATCATATTTTTTTGTAACATATTACATTTTGGTGCAGAGGAGGAGGAGGAGAAGCTCGGTTCTAAATATTGACAACCACACAGATTGATCTTCCATGTCAAGCCGCGCTTGCCGAGGTCGGTTTCTGGATTGGTGACCACCTATCCGAGTTTTCTCCGTGCCTGAGAAAGCACTTAAAAGCCGTTGTGTACGGCTGTCATTAGTAGATCTATGACAGTCGTTACCCACTATAGAAGCTCGCTTTGCCGTTAACCACCTCCACTACGGAGATGGTTAACGGCAGATTGACGAGCGATTTTAAGCTGTTAGATACTCCAAATATATTTCAATAATGCGTCAATGTCTTGTCACATTCAGTTACTATACATAAGATAAAGAAGGTTTTTTTCACATGGTAAAATCATACAAGAGCTATTAGGTACAATTACTAAGGAACTTACTATTTCACACCAACTATGGTATTCAAAACTACTGCACCTGCAAGACTTCGACTCCGACTTTCTTCTGAAGGCACCTGTGCGCATCATTTGCTCGTCGATTCTTTGGTACCTAGAGTCAGATGCCATACCGTATGTCATGTGATCTAGAGGCGAAAGCCTTCCAGCACTAAAAGTGGCGTGTAGAGCGGAGGCACAAAGCCTGGGTGGATCTCCGCTGCCTCTGACAAGTCGAGGCGCTGCGGGAAGAGATCCGGTGTAAAGTCATCAGGTATGAAGCATACGACTGTCGCTACCGAGGTTGCTGAACCGGTAAAACCTTTCTTTGAGGAGTGTCTGACGCAGGTCCACACCGCACCGGATGTTTCAGAAGGTTCCTGTGTCGAATTGTGAAAATCGCCCGGAGGTGCACATGATCGACCATACAGTGAACGTATGCATAGCTAGGGCGGGACACCACTGCGGAGCCAGACACAACCGTTCATTAAGAAGTAATCACCTCCTCCTGCTCCTCCTAAGCAGTGATGCTAGCGAAGGAGGAGGCGCAATACGTGAAGGAGAGGACAGCCTCCATCTCACGACACAACCGCTGCGGGAGACGTCTACGGTATTCGACGTCACGAGGCGATTTTGAAGCACAGTAGTTGAGTCATGCAGACGGTGAGTAAAGGATGACTCGCCGTCATGGACCGTGCTCGGATCAACTGCGCTTCCTGCTCCCTGCGAGCTTCAAAGTCAGCAATCTGACGGGAATCAAACGCCTGCCGAGGTCGCGAGACTAACGAGTGACGCTATTGAAGGACACCGTGGATTTTAGTTAGTCCATTTCTGACAGTCCCCCCGCCCTGCTTTGGGAAGGAGGACTCATTCGATGATTTTGTCATGTAAAAAAAACCTTCTAGATCTTATGTGTAGTGGCTGAAGTTGACAAAACATTGATGCATTGTTGAAATATCTTTGGCGTAAAAGCTTAAAATCCGTTAACCATCTCCGTAGTGGAGGTGGTTTACGGCAAAGCTTCTATAGTGGGTAACGACTGTCATAGATCTACTAATAACAGCCGTAATCAACGGCTTTTAAGAATGCTTTCTGAGGCATGGAGAAAACTCGGATAGATGGTCACCAATCCAGAAACTGACCTCGGCAAACGCGGCTTCACATGGAAGATCAATCTGTGCGGCTGTCAGTATTTAGAACCGAGCTCTCCTCTTCCTCCTCTGCATCAAAATGTAATATGTTACGAAAAAAACATGATTTGCTTATATCTTAAACTGACATAATATTAAAACAAACTTAATTATCTCAGAACGGACTAATATTTCAGACTTGGTGCCATAGTATTTTTTGTTTAGCTTAAAAATACCTATCCAATGACGTATCACATGTTGCTATTCGAGGGTGGGACCAAAAATCGCATCATCCTTAAGTCCAATGTATAATTCGCTACTAACATTTTTTTGGTTCACTAGTATACCAACTAACGAGTTGTAGGTCGTGGGTTCGCACAAAGCCAGAAGCATTATTTTGCGTAATACATTTTTTATCACCACTGCTTTCAAAACGGTGAAGGAAAACATCATGAAGAAACCCACATGCTATGACATGCCGGTTTCCTCAACCGAAAAGTCTAAAACAGGTGTCAGGTATCTTCGAATTTTTGATTATTATACCAACCCGAACTGGGCCCGCGTGGTGGTTTAAGGCCCACTACCTCTCATAGACGCGGCCTATGTCCCAGCAGTGGATACATTACAGGCTGGTGATGATGATGACATTTTTAAGCTACCTAAGACATTATTACTAACAATATTATATGGTTTAATGGTGGATTATTATTGGTTTTTTTTTTGTTACTGGGTTGTGGAGGTGCGACAGGCAGTCGCACCATGTAAAATACTGATATCCAGCTGAATCTGGTTTGACTGGAAGTCGACCCCAATATAGTTGGGAAAAGGCTAGGCAGATGATGAATGGTGGATTATGTTTATTTAAAACCTGTTGACTCAACAACAGAATCATGACGAGTTTACAATTTACTCTACCAAGTTTAACCCTAAAACTACCAAAATCTAAATATAAAAACTAACAAACTACCTAATGGTGGACTCTCGGATCTTATCATTAAAGAAATCCGCTTGCCACAGTTTTGGCTCATAAATTACGTATCAGCACATCCGGCCCCCTATTCTAATAAATCTCGCCGGTTCCTTCCCCGGAGTCCGGGAAAAATCCCGGGAATAGTGTGGCGATAATCTCCGGGATGAAGGATCCAATGACGTAATAGAATAGTGGTTTGTGGAGGTAAGTTTTAAAGTACTTATTATATTGATGTGTTAATAAAGGGTATGTGTAAAAATGTATTAAAGTGATGTATAAATGTGCTATTTCATTTTAAGTTGTCCTTGATAATATCCTTGGATATAATTGTACGAATATATTATTTTTTTAATTAAAAACCGAAAGCTAAAAAATTCCTGGTAGTCTTCTCAACCTTCCGTAAATGCTGAAACTTTCAAATAATCTTACAAGAATAAGGGACGAACTGTATCCTATGTATTATTCCACACTATAACTTATTTAATATCCAAATATCTTCAAGATTGAGTAACAAACATCCATCCATCCAAACTTTTGAATTTTAAAATATATTGCCCCTCGTTTCCACCAAGGTAAAGTAAAGTTTCCACATGTATTTGACAAGTTTTGACATGTCATAGACTTCAGTGTAAACGCTAATGTGACGCACAGCCCAAACCGCTGGGCCTAGAAACTTGAAATTTGGCATAAACCTTCCTTATACCACGTAGGTGAGCACTAAGAACGGATTTTGCGAAATTCGGCCCCTAAAGGGTTGTTTTTGGGGTTGATAGTTTGTATGAAACTTCACTACTACAGGTACTAGGAATTCCAAATTTTGCATAGGGTGTATTTTTAGAACGTAGATGCTAACTATGATGGGATTTTGCGAAATTCGACCCCTAAGGGGTTTGTTTTTGGGGTCGATAGTTTGTATGAAACTTTGTTACTACAAGTGCTAGGCGTCTCAAATCTTGCATGCCGGTTCATTTTAAGACGTAAATGGTCAACAAGGTAAAAAAAAATTGTGAAATTCGACCCCTAAGGGGTTGTTTTTGGAGTTGATAGTTTGTATGAAACTTTGTTACTACAAGTGCTAGGAGTCACAAGACGTAAGTGATAGTTAAAACGGGATTGATGTATTGATAGTTAGAGGCCTCAAATTTTACAGGAGGTTCTACTTTAGACATAGGTTCTAACTAAGTGAGGATCTTGCGAAATTCAACCCCTTAAGAGTAGTTTTGGGGTTGTTAGCAAGGAATCCCAATATATTCATTAGGGTTATTTTAACAACGTAGGTACCACCCAAGACGGGACACTGCGAGTAGATAGAAATTTTGTTGAATATTGATTTAGATTTTCGAAAAGTATCCCTTAGAAGGGGGCTGGGAGTAAAAACTCACAAAAGCAAAGTTCGAAAATAACGCGGACGAAGTCGCGGGCGGTTTGCTCGTATTGTATAAAACAAACAAATTATGTTTTGACAAGTATTCTACAAGTTTTGTATGAAACTATTATGTAACTTGTTTCTTGGTGTAAACGAGGGGTTACAATTCAAGCGATATTCTGTGTAAAACATTCTTTCTATTCTAGTGTGCATTCCAAAATGAACTAAGAAACAACTGAATGCGTTTCATATTCTTTCGTCTTATTGCACATCTCTAACGTCTCTATGATCTTCCAAGCAAGACTAATGTGTCTGAACGTTAACGATTGAGTTCACAAGAATAGTTTGTTATATGTAAGTGCTAATAAATAAGTGATACCTAGTATTAGACTTGCTTGAACTATTTTACCCTTTTTTGATTGGGTGAAAAAATCCTGTATAGAAAAAAAATTGCTAACTTTCTGGCCAAGTATGTTTCCAAGGTTTTTTCAATCATACACATTTTCCAGTCGACACTCGATCATAGCGCTTGCAACAGCGTCGAAATAATCAGGACTTTAAAAAAATATTTAATCACTAAAGATGTCTCGTAAGTGACATTTTTTATGTTTTTGTATGTCTGCCATGATTGTCTCCAATTTTTATAGAAAGAAAAAATTGATTGCGGTCAGGACTTGCACTTGCAGACTCTATTCCTTTCGTATTACGCCATCGCAGACAAGCTCAGCAATTTCCAACTTTTATTTTTCGTTTTATGCGATGATATTAATACGACAAAAAAAAATTGATTTGCCTATTGCCTACGAGAAAGCAATTTTAATAATGTTTCAGAAATAGTATGAAAAAATCTTTTAACAGCAAAACGAATGGCTGGAATTTGTTAAACACAATATTTCAGAACATACGACAGACTCATCAAACACTGTCTTTGAACGAAAAAAAAAACAAATTCAACAACAGGCCATAAATCATACGTAGACCCTGCGCAGTCCCTACGTACCCAAACAAAGCCAGTGGACCAACACGAGTTAAAATAAAAGAAACAAGCGTTATATTTTTCTATATAAGCCGGCCGATGCTGGTCGGGTCACGTATGGGACGTATAAACGGTATACTGGTGTTCAAACCAGAGTATTGTAAATCTGGAGGGATATGATATCATTGGTTATAGTTTTAAGGGGTTTTTTAAAGCTTAGGGTGTGATTCTATTAACTAGATTGCAGTTTATGTTAATAACATAAAACAATCGCGAAGAGTTCTTTTTCATCATCAAATGAGAGTGTCAGACTCATTTTGACTTTAAGGGCAATTGAAGTGACCATGGCCGGGTCGACGGCGCGTCGTGTTCCACGCGCGCCTCAAAGAGCGTCAGCATAATGACGAGGCCCCCTCTCAGAGGGCTAAAGCCTGCCGGGGTCGCTGGTCTTATACCATCACCGTGACCCCGGAACATAAAGGGCTATTGAAGGACACCGTGGATTTTAGTCAGTACAAGTCTGACTGTCCCTCCCGCCCTGCCCGGGGTGGGAGGCCTCGTTTGATGATTTTACCACGATAAAAAAGGGCAATTGAAGTAACGGTCTGAGTTTTCAGACTGTTACTTCAAGTGCCCTTTTGCGTCCCAGCGCCTTAGTCATCATCATCTGCCTGCCTTTTCCCAATTCTATTGTGGTCGACTTCCAATAAAAGATGCAGCTGGATATTAGTATTTTACATGGAGCGACTGCCTATCGGAACTCCACAACCCAGTAACTGGGTAATACCATATCCCGTGGTAAGACTGGTTGTCAGACTTTAGAGCTTAGTAACCTCTAGAAATATTTCCGTAACCGTGGCAGGCATTTGGCCCTATCAGCCCCTGTTAGTTATGCTGCCAGTCTTTAGACAAACGTGGAGCACAACGCGCTCTGCCTCTCTTAACTCCAACCTGCAGGGCTATTGGCTCAGCAGTTGTTAACCTGAACTTGGATGGCTTGATACATGCTATGAAGCTAAATTGAAGAGTGGAGTGCCTAAAGAGCGTTAGAATAGTTGATTTAAGGTAACATTTACATCAATCAGTTTTATTGAAAATGCAAAATCTAATACGAAATTTACCGTTTGACAGCTGTTTGATAGTCACCACTGACCACATAGACACCGAGTTATGCAATAGCCCCGCTGGTCTCAACAAACCTGATCCTGATCCGACTGCAAGCTATTCATTGCACTCTGTTATGTTTGTATTAAATCATGCCTCAAATCGTTAGTTTATTTCTTTAGTTACATTACACAATACTAAATACAGTAATTGGTTGTTCACACAACCGTTGTAATTTATTAAATAAATAAAGTAATAGTTCCGTAACGAACCATTATACCTTATTTCCTTGTACACGTGTTTTTGGCAGGACCGATGTCAATTGAAGAAAAAATAAACGGGGAAAACAAATCAGTTTCTTTCATAAAATAATACAAAAATATTCTAAACATTTTGTCACATTACAAAAAGAAAAAAGAACCAAAACGGTAACCTATTAGAGTGACATTTTAACAATAATAGTTGTTTGTGACAACTACCCACAAAAATGTAATTTCTTTCACATTTCCGCGGCAACCGTGACGTGGGACAGACGTGTGATTGGCGGACGCTTGTACTTTCATGTAAATCATTTTGTTTATGTTGGGGGAGGGTTACAAAAGGAAGGTGAGGAATTTGTTATTCAGAAACAAGAAATCAAAAGAAAACCGTGTTTTTCCTTTGAAAGGTGCTGAACTTGCCAACTAAGTTCAAAGTTGGAGGAAAAAAATGGGTAGAATTAAAAATCCTTTGTAGCACTTTCTTCTAATTCAAAATCAAAATATTTTATATTACATGGGCCTCAATGGGCACTTATAAAAATGCCGAGAAATAAAAAAAAAATTGGCACAGTTCGGATTGGTTGTTTCCATTGAGAAGAACCGGGAAGAAACTCCATGGTTTCTCTTTTAAAATATTTGCTTTATTTTGGAATTTAAACGTGAATAGGAAGTATTAATATAGCCTATATGTAGGTAGGTAGGTATATTGTGTACAATATATCAAAAGTGGCTCCAAAAAATGGTTCGTGTAACTGTGAGCTGCACGCCTGAACTTGGCTTGACACGCTCCCAGTTGACTTATTGATTTAAAATTGTAACACCAATCAAAAGGTTTTTACCAACACCGATTGGAACAAACATTCTCCGGGACACGCCGAGCATCGTTATCTAGGCGCTTTTCTGGTGGTTGCCGCTGTTGATTCTCGCTTTCAGGAGTTGCAGTGGTTTGGGATTTGTGTGGTTTGTACCCAAAAAAAAAGAAAAAAATACCTCCTACAAATTCGAAAGCCTAATGGAATAATACCACATAATTGTACTGAGCTCAAAATGTATATAACGACCAATTCCTCTCAGCAAGAGAACCTTTATAATTCTTTCTTAACAGAGAGGAAACAAAATATATTTCCACCGCAGCTATTCAACACAAAATACAGTTCGTCTACAAGCCAAAGGTTATTCTATATGTCGCCGGCCGATCGTTGAAGAAGCCACATCGAGATATGACTAGGTATATTGTGATCCGTGGGTTCTTCAGGATGTAATAACTAACAATAACTTATTGTTGGTCTTAGAATCGACTTAGGGCACTCTCAGTGGATAAAAATCCCCGCTAAACGGGTCTTCTTACCTAAGCAGCCCGTGCGTTCAATAAGTGTGAAACTAGGCATTCTTAGTCGATCTGACCGACTAAACAGTTTTTTTTTATTGTGGTACCTAAAGTCATACAATTAGTCCTCCCAACCAGGGCACAGGGACTGTCAGACTCGTACTGAAAATTCACGGTGTCCTTCAATAGCCCTTCACGTTCCAGGGTCACGGTTACCTGATGAGACAGTCCCGCGGCCCTGGAAGGCTTTTGCACTCTAAAGTGGACATTGCTGACAGATATTTGAGGTGACCTCGAACCGGGAAGCAATGTGTCTAGGTATACTACATTTTGGCTAATTCAACGATCCCTCTACAACATAAAATATACATACACTATCTTCACAACGAAATTGCAGTACGGATAGCGTGTTTGTAGCTCACAGCCTGCGTACAATATGTACGTGGCAAGAAAACTAACGTCTAGTTCCCATTCAATGCAGGCGTCGTGTTTCTACTCAATTTGTGGGGTCATGTTGCGACACGACCAGCTTCAGATCCGTGTTGAATATTGACGTTGAATGAAGATGCTGTCTTGATTGTTGTGTGCTGACTTCATTTGGGTTGAGGCGCATGTACGATCACAATGCCACGTGAGTCGTTCTTTGGGCAATTAGCGAAGCGTCTTAAGGGGAATGCTTCGCGGGCTGGTTGACTTTTTCTTTTTTTTTTTGTTCCTAGGGTTTTATGAACTTGGAGGGTTGTATTGGTGATTTTGATGATTATAATTCTGTAACTACATACGTCTTACAACCGCGAATGTTTTTTTAATCAACATAAAACCTAGCAATAGTCTGCGAATTGCAATAAACGTAAGAAATTTTGAATTTCGCGGGCTGGTTGAAGCATTCACCTTAAGTTTTAGTTGGCTTTTCTGGATGAGGGTGGGTTGAGGAGTGAAAAGATTTTATCACTTGTCGATGGGCCTCTCAAAGAGTGTAAGCATTATGACGAGACCCCTCTTTAGAGAGCCAAAGCCTGCAGGAGTCGCGGGACTTCCGATTTACCGTGATCCCGGGACGTAAAGGGCTATTGAAGGACACCTTGGATTTTAGTCAGTACGAATCTGACAGTCCTTCTTGCTCTATCCCGAGGTGACAGGACTCATTTAATGATATTACCAACATTAAAAAAACATGCATTCTGAAGTCTAAATTATTAAGTAATTTTGCCTAACCGATGGCAGTCACTTTTAAAGGTTAACTAAATACCATTACCCCACACTACGACTTCCTCCTTTAACGTGAGTGCGTTATTAATCGTAGACGATCACTTTTATACAAACCAGACTCGATTCACCATTTTTTTTAAATAATACCTGCCATTCTAATTCTTTTACCCTCTCTCAAATTATCGTTCGTCGAACACAATACAGATCCAATGATACTTGTACAAATTCTCAAAGGACTAATGCCGTCGATGCATCGGTAGGTATTCTTCCCACGTTGCTACAGCTGTTCTCCTTACACGCTACAACATGATATCTGTACGAGTGTCTGCAATTTCACTGCATTGTTATGAAGTATATTTAAGATTTAGATACACTGTAGTGGGAACTGGGGGGATATTACAACGTCTTAAAACCAGACATATTCCAGCGAGTGAAAGTGACAGAGCTATACAAGACGTCTAGCGCCATCTTGTTCACTCACTGGAACAAGCTTGGTTTTAAGACGTTGTAATAGCCCCCTGGGGTATACTCTCTTAGACTGTCAACGAAAATACGGAATAAACTCGTCATTTTTGAGTGAACGCTACTCCCTATTTAGTTCTGAATTCAAAGTTCTGACAATACATTGGGTGTCAATCTGGGGGCACAGTAATGCCCCCGCCAAGACGAGCCAAGCGAGCGCAGCGCAGAAAAGGCGTCACTATTTTCATTTACTAATACTCTAAGTAAAAACTAATAGAGGTCACTGGTCTTTAACGCTCGATTTCTAACTTTTAGTAACCTACCTTATTATAAATGAATCGTTGTGAAACTGAGTGACAACGTGAACGTAGCCTTATCCATTGTTAGGAGATGAGTTATTAAAAAAACTTTGTAAGTTTTTTTAATAAACTTATCCAGATTACAATAATGTGTGTAGAATTTAAACTTTTATAATAAATTGTGCACTTTCGTGTACTTTATAAAGTGCTGTCGAACTTTCAACTAATGTATAATTACTTTTCTTTAGAAAGTGTGTATGTTTTGTTGGTGCCAATATCAAAATTTGTTAAGTTTGTAATTTTTGGTAATAATTTATGATGGCACTATAATATAATTAATTTTTGAGCTATTAAAAATCACATTTATCTTTCTTTTCATTTACGAAAGTGAACATAAATAAAAATAATTTTATATCGTTTGTGATTAAATGGCTCGTTTTCAATAACGGTTCAATTCGCCTAAACAATAAAATACAAATTTATTTTTGTGAATTATTTTCTTTCTTTGAGAACGATTAATAACGCGTTGTTAAATTAAGTAAAAATAAATCATTCCGTCTGATAAATTTCTGTTTTATTTCTAAGAAGAAAATAAACATTTTATTGAAATATATCGAAAGTAAATGCAATTATATATTTTAGCAATAAATAATTAGGTATTTTGCCTTTCCATTGACAATATTATATCCATATTACACAGACCTCAGTGTCTTATTCTTGATTCGCGAATCGGAATCGTAACTGAAAAACTTACTGTAAGTAGGATTGCGGTGACTCGGTTTGGAAAAGATCTTCATAAATACTGAAACAGAGGTCGCGGGACTGTCTTACCGAGAAACGTTATGTTTACATTTACTATGAGACTGTTTTGCTGTGGCTAAGCGCGCTATCATTGTTTTCAGAGCTAAAGTCAGTCAGCTTTATTGTGTCGTTGATATTTAGATAAAAAATATTGAAAACTGCCACAGTCATACAGAACAAAGTTTTCTTATCAAGGAATTATCAGCCGAAAGTTAATCTTAGGCTGGCCTACTGAGGTATCCTGATTTTCACTGTTATATACAGCGTTTTCTTGAAGTAGTACTATATTTCAAAGTATTTTTTTCTGGTAAAATCATCAAATTAATCCTCCCACTGCTACTGACCGTACCGTACTCACGCAGTCATTACATTAACTATTAAGAAATTCCGAAATTACTAAAATCAGTATCAATTTTTCGAAATCGTACTTAAGATTTCATATTTAGCATTAATTACGACGATTAGTCCATCAACTCAATCTGTATTTTTGATTCTAGTCTGCGATTTGTCTCATTTGTGGTCAAAAGTAAGCAAAAAAAAATGACTAAGTACTAAAGGAATGAAGATTTTTTAAATAACAAGTTTATAGCTCTCGAAAGCTACCCAAAAAACATTTTGCGCAGCGTTTTGGCCGTACACGTCATAATAGAAACATAATAATTTAATCCATCCATTCCTCCCACGCTATCCACGAACTAATCTGAGGCAAACCTAGATAAAACTATTCCTTTAAATCTCAACTAAACCCAGCAACTAACTACAAAACACGTTCTTCCATTCTGAACATAATTTTAATATTAAAAGCGTTGTATTTCATTTAAAAAACTGGGTAAGAACGAGTCGAGTTTGCAGTGTGCGGGTTCTGTATCACAGGTTGCAGTTGATTGTTCAAACATAGCGGGCTGGAAGAAAAAGAGGAAGTGCAAAACAATAGCATTGTTTAACAATTTGGATAAAACTTGAGAAAATGAACTAGTCATAATAAAACAATAGATTTTTTTAAATAAGATTTTTACTACCTAGTTACACAGACGAGATACATACCAAGAACAAGAAGACACAGATCAAGTGTGTTGTTCAACACTCTAATTACAGCGTCAGACAACAGAATAGATGTCCTTTATTTTCATAGTGCGTAAACTAATTCAAAAATCTTTATTCCATGCCATTATTTGGTATAAAGATAAAAAACAAATGGAAAACTGCCACAGTCATACAGAGCCAAGTTTTCTTATCAAGTAATCAACGGAAAGTCAATCTTAGGCTGGCCTTTCACTGCAGTGGGGCCTATTGAGGTATCCTGATTTTCTAAAGAAGCGACGGTTTCTTGAACAATTGAATGATAGCGGTGCATTTTAGTCGGTACGACTCTGACAGTCCCTTCTACTAGTCCCGGACCAGCATGATTTTAATATCACCTAAAAAAACGAACATATTTTTTTTTATTAATTTTTGGCGCCGACTTCCGAAAGGTAAGATAAGTATCTTACCTTTTGTGGTGGTTTTTGAAAGCGGTTAGTTTATTTTTAAGCTTTATCAAAGAGTATCAACAAATTCGGTACACCTAATCCTAAAAAAAATAATCGAATTGAGTCCTCCTCCTTTTTTTGTTAAAAAAAGTTTCTCCTCATACATTCAGAATTCTTCTCTGATTTAAAAAGGTTTCTTTAATCAAGTTTTCTGGCGTGGATCCCTAAAAGCAGTAACACAGCGCTACTAGGATATTGTAATCCTTCAACACAGGTCCCCGTCATGCACCGATCTGTATCTAGTCTGAGATTAATTCACGCAGGAATACAATCTGCGACCGATGCCATTTGTTGGTGCAAGTAATCTTTGCTATTTTCAACTATACACGTTTGGGTTTCTGAACTGAATTTCTGTTGAGGGATGTGATTTTAGGAAGATTTATTTTTAAGTTAAGTTGCGTTCGTAGTTTATTTGTTTAACAAATAGTTTATTAACCACATACAAAGCTCGTTATTCAACTTCTAACATTAAGCATTTTTCAACGGTTTCAGGCAGTCTAAAAAAATCGTCATAGTTTTTTTACAACTTTGTTGTAGTGACACAAGGATTTTAAGAACCTATGTGGTATAATCTTATTCATTACTCATACTCGTAAAGTAAGTTGTATACAACATCCCTGAGAAATGGGTTTAAAATTACACTACCTACTGTCGGTGTCCGGCACCAAATAACTTTTACGACTATCTTTCAAAAAAAAAAACGTTGCCCCACACTAGAATTTCTCCTGTGTCGTGGGTACGTTTACACATATGTATATTCTCACATACACAAACGCCCAGGCCAGGAAAAACTACTTGTAGATCATACAAATATTTGCTCCGTGTAGGAATCGAAAACGCGACACACAGCGTAGTAATCCAATCGCTCAGCAACTTCGCTAACCTTGGCGTCTAACACCAAGATAATGTTGATATTACAAAAGACACATAAAAAATGACTTTAAAATCACTCATTTAAAATACAAAATGGTCCTATAATCACCACATTACAAAACATAATGACCTGGCTTCCACCATAGCTTCCCCAATTCTTTTTGATCCCCTGAACGATAATGCTGTGACTCGGAGTAAGAAAAGACTCGCGCACGCCGCACAGCCCTGACGGCGGATTCGGGAGATTATGCAGATTTCGGTAAGACGATGAAATGGTAAAAAGATCTAGAAGGGCAACTGTTTTTTTTTTTTGCATGTTAAAATCATCAAATGAGTCCTCCCACTCCGGGTAGGACGGGAGGGACTGTCAGACTTGTACTGACTGTATCCTTCAATAGCTCTTTATGTTCCGGGGTCATGGTGATGGAATAAATACCGCGACCCCTGCAGGCTTTGGCCCACTGAGAGGGGGGCCCCGTCATTATGCTGACGTTCTTTGAGGCGCGCGTGGAACACGACGCGCTGTCGACCCGGGCATTGTCCATGGTCGGACAGCGACTTGCCTTTTACTCACTGTCCTCATTGACGCGCCTACGGTGGCCGGAGATCGTCTTGTGACGTCGCCGTTGGCATCTACCACCGTAGAAGGGCAACTTGTATAAAGATTGAAAAATTTCATGGATTTTCATTCACATGTCAACGAAGTTGCAAGCGCAGTGGAGAAACACAAACAAGACATTCGTTGTCGTCGACATTCACTGTGTCGCCCTAGGGCCAAAACATCGGCATAAAATAGGCACAGTTATTTTTTCAAATGCTTGCCCGATGTAAATAATGACAAAATCCTGGAAGAGTGTCTCCCTGGGGAATCTAAACTTCCGTGACCGCTGCACAGTCATCGACGACGTTGTAATGGCGGCGAAGGTTTTGGTGTATTACATAATATTAGGAAAACACATTTGGCAACAAAACATATTTATTGTATAACAAACCAGAAATGCAAAATAGCAATTTTTAATTTTAGATATTAGATATAATTTTTAGATATTATTAGCAAGACATCTAGATTTATGAGTCTCAATTGACAAAAGCCCCTTATGCCTTGGGCCTTAAATTCCAACGTTTTGCCAGCTGCGTATCACTGGCAAACGTCGATATACTCAATGCATACACTTTGAGGATTACAGATGGCCTACCATAACGTCGTCTTATAGCGTAAATCTTTAGGCTGTGGAAAAGAAACAGCTATACAATCATGTCGTCTAGCACTATCTTGTCCCCACAGCCTAAAGATTCACGCTTTAAGACGACATGGTAGGCCATCACATACAGACAAAATGTAAATGTTCGAAGCTACGTACACACGGCTACACATCAAGCTATACAAAACCACTTTAACGTGGGCTCACCATTATCTAGTCACACGTTCAACGATCAGCCTATTCTGGTTTTGCATAGTATGATGTGTAGCCGTGTGTACTATGAAGCGGTTCACACTTTAATAACAATAGTACCATTTTCCACTTGTGTTTGAGTTACGTCTGTTCCATTCTCGCCTTCTGATTTTTTAATTTCCTTATCAGCCTCTTTCTTATCTTCAATAACTGGTGTTGCAGGTTTTTTAAAGACTTGTCCAGTGAGACTTGCGAAAGGCGTTTCAACCATCATCCAGAAAAAGAATGCAGCTATGAATGTCCCCATAACTATGGTACAGCTTTTGAAGAACTGTAAAAAGGTATAATATCAGTTTTTCGACTAACATGGTCCCTGTTATAAATATTAGGGTTTAAAACGGGATATTTACCACGTTCATTATTTATTTTGAGTTTCCGATATTCCGGCACTGTTGCAAGCGCCATGATCACGGATGAACTCAAATATCGGAAACTCAAAACAAATAATAAACATGGTAAATATTACGTTTTAAACCCTAATATTTATTGGGAAGTATAATGTTTATGAATAAATTTACACTTTACCAACCCGCATTGGGCCCACGTGGTGGATTGTGGCCCAGTCCCTCTCACAGAGAGGCCTGTGTTCTAGCAGTCGGAACGTTATAGGCTGATGATGTTGATGATGATGAAAATGTTTATAAAACTTATTATTTTTGTCTCAGCATTGGAGTCAAAACCTTGGATTGAATTCCAGGGTATGAAAAGGTGTTCTTTTATTTTTTGATCAGACACATCTCAGATGCGGTCTATATTTGTGACTAGTAATAGCAATGACTTAAACTTGACGAACCTTGAGCGTACTCCAAAACCAGTACCGTCCTAAATATGATTAAGTACTCTCAATGTTACATTTAACCGACATGCTAGTCTCAACACCCATCATAATGCTGGTGATAAGCGAAAAGTGATTGAGTAAGCAGATATGGCAGCGGGCGGCATAAGAGGTCAGTGATCAACTAGTAATATAATAGTCGATTGCTACTTGCTTCCTTGTCGTAATCAAGATTGTAGTACCAAAAATTAACTTACAACTGATATAATAGATATTCTGTGAACGGCGGTTATCGAAGCAACTTCCGCCCTAACGAAAGCAATGTGCAGTAGATAAGCGCTGTAACACAATCGGCCGATGTACGTGAAAGGTCTCCACTCAAATATAGCCCGATAGAAGCCTGTAAGAAAAAATGAGAGAAATTTATTTTTCAGGTAATCAGTTCAATACTTTTTGTAAGCATAATGGGTTTTATCAAGAAGGCTGCTAATCAAGTACGAAGAATATAATTTATAGAGGCACTTGAGAGAATATCGTGGATATTTTGGGGCAAAAAACTTCCACCGCGTCTGTGACAAAAAGTCTCTAAGTTTTTTTTTTCACAAATGTCACACAACGCCATCTTGTCCCAAGCTAAGCAGAGCTAGTGTTATGGGTAATAGACAACTGATAAACATACGTATATATTTCTAAATACATACATATTAAAGATAAATTGCAAATGATCGTGCTCATCACACAAACATTTGTCCTGGGTGGGAATCGAACCCACGACCCCATAGCAATCAAGGTCACTAACCACTAGACCAACAGGCCAATCTAAATGAATAAACTATTGATTAAAACTGTGGGATTTTGGAATCACAAAATTTATGAATCACATTTCTGTTTATTTTGTTTCACGCAGAGCAGAACCCAAGTTTTTATATTACTTCTCTATTCCCCAAATACTGTCCCAATAAATAATAAACTCTATCACAGAAGACTTAAAATAATAAATAACGTACCTTCAAATCGAATGACAAGTCCAGCCACAACCAAGCCAACAATCGTGCCAAAAACTGGCCTCATGAAAGCAGCATATATCATGTGAACGTAGATGGGCTGTTCTGGACCCTCGACGAAGAAGATGAAAGAGGAAAAATTACACAGACAACCCATTATAGCCAAGCTCCAGTATAAGTACTTGTATTTCTGGAAAAGATGAGAAAACATTTACAGTAAGACCAGTCGAGACTGATCCTCTTCATAATTTATCCTTTTCTAGCTTTTTGTTTTACATTAAAGTTTAAAAAAAAAACAACAATGAACTACTTTTAAACGTATACGCTTGACGCGCATGAATGACAGTGAAAGTATATGGATATTGAATGAGAATGATGAATTTCAAAAGAAACTTTTGAGCAATCAAAATTAAATGTTTGTTTACCAATAGCAAATAGCCATTTATTTTCAGAACATTTTGGCGTTCCACAAGGTATAATTCTGGGACCCTTTCCAAAATGTTAAATTTTTTTTATACTTGGGTTATAGATACCACTGGGCCACCAGTGCTCTGCTATTGTGTTATAAATACCTGGAATTTCTCAGGATTTCCTCCATTCTTCTGCCAATTATAGATAAGGTATCCTAATGCCATACCGATGGCATATCCGGTTATGTTCGTGTACGGTTTGATGTAAACCTTGTTGAACGTGGGTGAGTCTATAAATAATTTCAATACTGTTCTGAAAGTTGTGGTTAAATTATTAGAAATAATTAGGAAACGGCAGCACATGGTATAAGTGCAGAGCAGAATTTTTTTCAGTATTTAGGCCACATGGGATAAGAAGCACTTCAGGGCCCCCTCTAGAGAGCCAAAGCCTGCCGGGGTTGCGAAACTTATCGAATTACTATGATCCCAGAACTTAAAGAACTATTGAAGGACACCGTGGGTTTTAGTCAGTACAAGTCTGACAGTCGTACCGGCCCCGCCCGTGGTTGCATGACTCATTCGTTGATTTTACCACTTTACTCTGTTAGACCACGTAAAAAAAGTGCGCAGTGGTAGTTGGCACGTAGTGGATATAGAACATGATGCGTTTCTCACGATGAGGTCCTTAAAGAAGGACAAACATCTGTCAAGGCTTAATTTTTGTTTAAATGTAATTTAAAGGAACAAAGTAAACATTCCATTGGCATTCCAAATATTAGCATATAAATAAAAAATAAACGCGACTTACTCCGGAAAAGGAACCATTAGACCATGTAAGCGTTCATAATACGTAATCAGAATTGAAGCAATGATTCCCGTCAGGAAAAGGAGGCTAAGGACCACCTTCCTTGTTATAGCGGTTTTACACGTCAGGAAGACGATGACCCCAATGATGTAGAGCTGGGTGTCACAAGCCAAATACCTGGTGAAGAAAACGAAAATAACATTAAAATATATATATAAAAATAAGAATTAGAAGTAACAAAATTCAAGTCTATAATCCATGAGACAGATGAACAACACACAATGCAGGAATATTGAACAGGAATATCTAACGTTTTGACCTTTTCTTTTTCTTCTTAGCGAATCGATGGCAAATATTGTTTGTGTCATTTTATGTATGGCTCAAAATTCAGCTACGCAAACTCCACTGACTAATGCAGCCATAAGATCGTGAAGTAAACAGGTTACAGGACATGCGACACTGGAAAAAGGTGGTCTGTGGAGATATGCCACATTATATCCGAGCCGTCCGTGAATCCCAACTGTAGAAATCATACTTTCTACAACCGACTCGGGTTAGCAGTCTGTTAAAAAATTTCTAACTACTATTGCCATCAAACTGAAAGCCCCCGCGGAATAGTAATTCGGTGCGTCTAAACAGAGCGCGCAGCCTCGCGAGGCATTTGGCGCGCGAAGCAGCTCGGATATTGTGGACATGTCTCGGCCTAGAAAAGCGCGCGCGATGCCGCGAGCGTGCTACAGTGTCGGCTATTGTTATGTTCGCGTATTTTGTTTCGTGCCTCAAGAAACAAAGCGCGTCCTAACAGGGCAAGCAGCCTCGCTTGTCAGTATCCCTGTGTGGACGCACCTAATGATCAGTTGTCGATCCTAACATACCAACAACACATAACTTAAGATGACTAGACAAGCAAGATTTAAAAAAGTTCCTTACCAAGCTTGCGGCATACAGTTGTTTTGATAAAAATTGTTGATGTAAAGGATATGGTGCCACCACTCTCG
The DNA here is from genome assembly GCA_028554685.1 of Agrotis ipsilon. NCBI lineage: Eukaryota > Metazoa > Arthropoda > Insecta > Lepidoptera > Noctuidae > Agrotis > Agrotis ipsilon. The sequence goes on from CM052971.1 coordinate 2,064,208, forward strand.
TCGGCAGTCAGCCACTTCGCTGTAGACGATTTTCTGCAACAATTATAGTGTTGTTTATAAATACTTTTTATTATAATTAAATACGGCCAATCTGGGCTTAAGACCTTAGTAGACAGGTTATGAAAATTAAAAAGTTTACGAAGATTTTGTGGCATACAAGCGCATTGCGTTTACTTGTCAAATGTCCGTATAAATAATAATCAACACATTAAAAAAAACACAAATATAAAAAACTTAGAACTCTACCCAAATGGCATAGCCTAACTAGCAGGAACAACGTCTTAACTGGTCAAGATTGACGCGCCAATGCTTGTTATGTTAATAGCATAATCAACCCATTATGTCTCCACTGCTGGAACATTGGCATCCTCTCTGTCAGAGGGAAATAGGCTATTATTTTCCACATGTCACGGTCATGGCTTAGATTTTTTGTTTCTAGTACATACCAGTTTCCTCACGATGTTTTCCTTCGCCACAAATTAGTTAACCTGTATGAGTAACCTACGTCCTGCGGCATGTAAGTACGTCCCTGGGGTCGTTACCAGTTCTAGACCAATGATCTTGTGTTACATAATGCTTAGACGATAAAACGAGTTATTATTAAAAATTACCTTCCAATAAGGCCCATATTTAATTCTTCCAAACCAAGTTGATGTTAATGCTAAAATTAGGGCGTACGGAGGAGTCAACCTGCAAACAAAGTAAAAGGTTGTAAACATTTGGTATTATTTAAAAGCGTTGGTAAAACCTTGGAAATTTTGCTTTTTTATTTTTATGTCTTAAGCATGATGTTACATAGTGTAGGACGTCCACCCACTAGGTGGGCAGACGATCTTATGAAGGCCACAGGATCACGCTGGATGCAGGCCGCTTACAACCGGTCCTACTGGAAGTCTAAGCCCCTTCGTACACTAGGCGTCGCAAGTTTCCGATACCTTGCGATTTTGGTATCCATTGACGCGTGCCTGTGTTAGAACCTCTTTGGATTTGTATTCCGATAGTCGCTTGTATACCAAAGTCGCAAGGTATCGGAGACTTGCGTCGCCTCGTGAACGAATGGCCTAAAGGAGGCCTATGTTCAGCAGTGGACCTCTTACGGCTGATATGATGATGATGATGTTACATTATAATATCATGAATATGGTATTCACAGCGATTGAAAAACTGTGTAGGTATACGTGATTGATGAATGTATGATACAATAATATCAACAAGCTATTTCAAAAAGGTTTGTTGATATTATTGTATCAACAATAACATCAAAAAACCTTTTTGCAATAATTTAACATTTTATAGTTAATCATAAATTAAAAGTATAAGTTTAGATTTATCAGTCTCATTTGTCTTAAAAAAAATTGCAAACACAAAATCAACCGTAGCCCAGAGTCAGATAATTTCACACATTGAAAAATGTTTCATATTAATAAAATATACAGGGGGAATTTTTCAACTGGGCGTGGATGGCTATTTTCGAAACTATAAGGAATATCAAAAAACGTTCAAAGGAGTCTCGAGACCGATTTTGATGAAAACGAAAAATGCATGATTTGATTTTAGAAAAATCAATAATCCTGGCCAGGAATCGAACCCGCCGATTTTGGAAAAAAAATAACATGCTGTATTATTACACTAATCGATAGTGTTGCTAATAGGAAACAAATTCTGCGAAGTAATCATATACGGAAAACTTAAGGAAAACGTATTATTAAAAAAAAACTGATAAATCTTGAAGGCAAAGACTGTATTTGAAACATAAGTTCCCGTTTCTTCTTTAAAATAATGCTATTTTTAGCTCAACTTAATAATTTCGTATTGCTAAGTAATGTGGGATTGTTGAAACGTTAAATCCAGTGAAACATTGAAAACAATGAAATTTTATAATTTCGAATAAATTATGGCTCAGTAGAAGTACCATGGGAAAATAGCAATTTCATAAAAATCTGTCATTTCCTTAAGTTTGCCGTATATGATTACTGCCAGAATTTTATCCTTATTAGCAACACTATCGAACAGTGTAATAATACAGGCTGTGTTTTTTTTTTCCAAAATCAGCGGGTTCGATTCCTGGACAGAATTTTTGATTTTTCTAAAATCCATTGATGCTGTTTTAGTTTTCGTCAAAATCGGCCTCGAGACTCCTTTCAACGTTTTTCGATATTCCTCATAGTTTCGAAAATAGCCATCCACGCCCAGTTGAAAAATTCACACTGTATATTTTTAGTTTTTGAAGATAGAGTTGACAACACACCATACTCACTAAATTAATTCAATGTTTTATTATTCATTTAATTTAGTAAATAAATGTGTCTTTATTGCATAACTTTTCTGAACTAGTGACATAATAAATGAACTCTTTTAATTTATTTTCTTACCTAAACCATCTCCCTAAGATCTGCCGCGGTAACATCCACAAAGAAGTTCCCTCTTTCTCCGCAGCTATCGACCAGTTATACACAAGTAAAAAGGACGAGATGACAAAGAAAGTTTGCATTATCATTGATCCGGTCATAAATATGCTGTAAAATTTAACTTGCATCATCTGAAATAAGTTAAAACTCAACAAAATATACAGAGTTTCTTTTAAACAATGTTAGGGTTATTGCTGCAACAAATAAATCATTTCTAACACTTACTTCTTCTATATACTTTATGTCTACAGGTAAAAAAACGGCGACAAAACATGCATGGCCTGCCAATACTAGGTAAGTAGTCAGAGATCTGAAGCAAATTAATCAGTTTTAATAGTTAAATAAACATAATATCTGATTATTTTTATTATAATTGTATAGTACCTGATACCATGGATGCTTTTCAATGCTTTTATACGAGAATCACGTCCTTCTCCTGGCAACGCTGTAAACATCTTCCAATTCCGGTATATTGAAAAGCAATACAGGTATCTGAGGGCTAGAAAAAAATATGTGAAATACATAAACGAATGAAACTAAATCTAAACATAAACTTGAAGTAAAATGCAAGGAAGGAAGTGCATTGACAAATTATAATCAATGCTACTAAACAGAGCACAGCGCAATCTTAATTTACTGTAAGAAACTACTATTTTCAAAAAGAAAGTAAAACTACATAAAAAATTAACTGCAAATTGTGATGAACATTTTAAACCTACCTCCAATATTTTTTGCCTTCTCTGAATAGCGATCACAAAGGCTTCCGACAATGTTGAGTAACAATATCATGATGCATACTACTGCAACAACTATATCCAAAGTGTCTATTGGATGGTCCCTGTCACGTTTGGAACAATCAATATCATCCGTTACTCTCGTTTTTAATTTGTACTTATCATAAATGGTTTTATTGGTGCATGCTTCAAGGGACAATCTTAGGTCCTCATCCGTTCCAGAACCATTGTAGAATTGACTGCATGTTTTTTTCATGCAGTATCCATAGCGTAGTTTTGTATGGTTGAAGTGAACAAAACTTTCTGAAATTTTCTGTAATTTAGAAGAGTCATTGTAATAAATGACACAGTAAAACTGGAATTTAGCAAGTGACAAATTTTTTATTAGGAAGTAGTATGAAAAGTTGATTCGTTCCATAGTTTAAAAACCGACTGGTTTGCGACAAGGCTCTTCCATTTTCATATACTTTTCGAATTGTACGCCATTCACCTCGATTGACTGACTTTGATAATATTAATTCCGCAATTTGTAAATCAAAAATTTTTACTAATATTCTGAGAGCTACTGAAAGACAGTCCTGAGAATAAAAGTAATCATGACATTAGTGACGTAACTTGCCTGTGCTAAAGTCAGGAGCTCGCTGGGCTCATCCGAAACCAGAACGAATTCCGTGAAGCAAAATACTGAATCAGGTTCATCGAAACAATCTTCGAAGCTGTCTATGCGGTACAGTGGAGGCAAACGAGCATAGTCCGTATCTAGAATATAATGACAACTAATTTACCAACAGGTTAGTAGGTAACACTTTGATCTTGAGCTGACCTACATAATGTTAGTTACTACATATAGAATAAGTGACCCATTTTATAGTGATTTTGTTTCTATTAAACGTATTGTGTGTAAAGTAATAAGTAATTTATATTACAATGAACCGGCAAAAGCAAATTATGTGATTGTAATATTAGAATACGGCCTTTGATATGGTTGACAAGTATTACGTGGAGATCAAAGTAATTTAAATATTATTATGCAGACAAAGGCTACTGATTGTTATAATATACTACGATTATCACGACAAATATTTTATAAGAGTATCGTGATTCGTGTTAAAGAGTAAACGAACTCCTCACAAAGCTTTCAAACAACCATTATATGCATCTTAGTGAAACTGCTAAAACTATTTGCTCTCGTCTGTCTACTGATTGTAACGGCTGCAAGATCGTCAACAGATAGGTCAAAAGTTTAAAAAGATCCAGGAACCACGAAACCAGTTACATCCTTAATTCCCCACCAAATTGGACCCGAAGTTGCACGTTGTGTTGCACGCGCTCTTCTCGTAGACGTGAAGGAAGAAGTACTAGGTACCTCTATCTCACTCCCTTCACGGATAAGTAGTGTAAGTCAAGTTCGCTGACATTTCAGTCCGGGCTCAGAATTTGGATAACATTAAGTTTCTCCCTACCGCAATTGTGCAAGGGAAAATCTGGATGGTTTTAGTCGGTAAGAAAAATCCGTCGACTATACGAAAAACATGATTTAAGGCCTTGTCAAACGGACAGGTGAAGCGAAGGCGATGACTGGATTTAAAAAAATCTATACATAATAAAATAAAGACGCTTCGGATCGTACTCGCCCGCCTCGCCTGTCTGTTTAACAAAGGCTTTACACTTTGAAAAACAAATGACCATCACTAAAGCCACGTGCGCCAAGAGAGGGAAACGAGTAGAAAAAAAAATAAAAATCGAAAGTGTTGAATTAAATATTGTATTAGATTAAGTAAATAAATAAATAATGCACATACCATTGAGATTGAATATGAAACCAGTAGAACTATGAATCCATAATAATAATAATATTAATTTTGTAAACATTTTGTTTTTTGTAACACTGAGCTAAACAACACACAACATGTTCATTTAGAATCACACTAATTAATAGGACTTATGAAACTAATCATAATCTTTACAGACCTTTTGTTTTTTATTTATGCTAAAACCAGTACATTATAAGCTGTCTAAGTAATCTATTTATAATTTTATGCAGTTTTTCAGGGTTCCGCAAATAATTAAGAAAAATTGGCCAAGTGTGAGTCGTACTCCCGCACGATAATTCCGTATTAAATCTTGTAAAATTTAACTGACGGATTTACTATGTTTATTTTGTCAATTATAGTGCTATTACTATTTTTTTTAACCGACGAAAAAAAAGGAGGAGGTTCTCAATTCGACATGTATTTTTTTTTTTTATATGTATGACCACGCATAACTTTTCCAAACGTGGTTCGATTTCAAAAATTCTTTTTTAGTTGGAAAGAGTATATCTCAAAGTTGGTCCCATTTATATTTCAAAACTGAAATCGCCCTCTAAGGGTAGAAAAAAAAGAATTAATTGTCAATCTTCCTACAAAATTTTCAATTATGAACCGATTCTGTTGAAAATTATGATTGTTTTGTTGCAGCATAACTGGCGGATTTATTCGATTTTTCGGTTAACAAGCCTATTAATAGTTTAAGTCTAAAATTAAGATGTCAGTATTGTGTGTAAATTAGACAATTAATTATTTGTGTGAGAATATTAAGTTTTAATGCAAAATAATGTTTAAAATGTGATAGAATTTTCGAGACAAAGTATTAAAATAATTGCAATTATAATGTTCATTGTTTTATGTTGTTTGCAGATATAATTGTTTTGTTGCTAACAATTAATGTTTAATCGCGTCGTTACACAGGTTCTAAAGGCAAAGTCATTAGATACAATGTCCTAATCACTTGCAGATCTCTTCATTTGTTTATTTTTATATCTTTATTGGCATCGGCTTCCTGCTTTATGAAATGTAACTAACCAGTATTATTCTTAGAATAGCAGTCTCCCTCCACCCCAGCCGCAGTGGTAGACGCTCACGGCGTCGGACGTCGGCAGACGATCTCCGGCCACCGTAGGCGCGGGTATGCGGGCGGCGAGTAACGGGCAACTCGCTGTCCGTCCATGGACCATGCCCGGTTCGCGTTATTGTCCACGCGCGCCTCAAATAGCGTCAGCATGATGACGGGGAGGACCAAAGCCTGCCGGGGTTGCGGTACATATCTCATTATCGTGACCCTGGAACATAAAGAGCTATTGATGGACACCGTGGATGTTAGTCAGTACGAGTCGGGACTCATTTGATGATTTTAATATGTAAAAGAAACTAGTATTATTGTTGTATAATTAAATCGCGCCATTAACAGTCTCCATGAGACGTCAATTTTGATAATGATTGATGAGAAGAAAGCCCAAGACAACAACCAGCTGGTTTAAGGTTTCTTTTCAATAAAGAGATAATAATTATACACCCGACTTTTAATACTTTCAAATATGCCTGGGTTTGTACCCACACAATAAGCAAATCGTGGCCACTATTGGGCTACGACTTACCCCCGCCACCTATGTTCATTTGGGAGAAAACAGCGTCTACCTCACGACCCAGCCTCCGCGAGGGACGCCGACGGCAACGGAGACGTCGCGAGGCGATTTCCTAACATTGTAAACGCGGGCATGCAGATGGCGAGTAATGATTGAAACGCCGGCGCCGCGTCGTGTTCCAGGCGCGCCTCATAGAGCTGTCAGCAATCTAAGGGGGGCCGTTATAGAACCAAAACCTGCCGGGATCGCGGGGCTGTCTCATCAGGTAACCGCTACCGTGACCGTGGAACGTTAAGAGCTATTGAAGAATCATCGTGGGTTTTAGTCTGACCAATTCTGACAGTCCCTCCCGCCGCGCCCTCGATGATTTTACCACGATAAAAAATAAACCTAAGTTCAGTTAATCGTCAGTTTATTCTTAGTCCCAGACAGACAGCTCATAGTATCTTCGTGTGCGATCCGTAGTACATTCCAAGTACACTACATCGCTATATTTAGGACACAACGCTGTCACCTTTTTGTTTCGTCGTCTACTCACAAATCGTGTTTGTTTAATAGCACTGGTTTTAGCATATGTATTTTTGAACCTTTGTGATGTCTGTTGAAATATTGGTCCTTGGTGATTTAAATTGTTGTTTTGGCAGATAGAATAATTAGCTTTATTGTGTTTCCACTGCTGTTGGGGTATAGGGCTCCTCTGAAAGAAATAGCGGGTGAGAGATGTCACCTGTCTTCTTCTTTTTTGTTAGGACATGCTGGTATCCGAACGATATCTTCTTTACCATTTTCAGACATTAATAACATCCACAAAGTAACGTAACCGGCTGGGTTCGTACTCAGTCGGGCCTTCACGATTATGCCACCACTGCTTCTATACCTAAATTTAATATTAACATATTATTTTTCGTCCGAAAATCAAACTCACAACCACGTTATAGTCTATATTAGCACTCGTTCATAATTCCATATGCAAATACGCACAAATTAACAATATTCTCACTAACATCGAAATTTGCGGAAAGGTTCAAAATTATGGCAATTAATTAATTAACTAACGAAGTGAGGAGTACGAGTTTCCAACTGTGTATGACCACAGTTACCTCTGCCCAATTAAAAGCTATAATGTTCTGAATTTCATAATAATATAAGATGCTATGAATACGATAGCAGATAGTTAGTTACCTATTTTGTTGTAATTAGGATATGCAATCTTGATCGTGATATTTGACGGCATGGTTGGCGTAGTGGTTAAACAATTGACTGTTTAATTACGTGTCACGGGTTCTCGAACAGAACAAATATTACATTTGCATGACCTATGTAATTGTTAAGGGTCTGGGTGTTTTTTTTTTTCATGGTAAAATCATCAGATGAGTGCTCCAGCCCCGGGCAGGGCGGAAGGGACTGTCAGACTTGTACTGATTAAAATCCACGGTGTCCTTCAATAGCCCTTTATGTTCGGGGTCACGGTGATGGTATAAGTCCCGGGACCAGGTCTGGGTGTTAGGACATTAGTGGGTTTAAATGTTTGAAAGCGCACTCCGGGAGAAATTTCTAATGTATGGCAATATCTTAATAAAAATCGCGACCTCGAGTGTTACATTTGTTGTCGAGGTTGAATACGTTTTTTTGCTTCATGCTTTATCCATAATACATACTTACCCATTAATTAAACTTTTATTAAATCACTCTAGTTATAATAATACAGTTACACAAATTAACATTAGCACTTCTACAATTAAGCAATTTACAACACGATTGGTAAATTTCACGCTGCGCACATTTCGTACAATGGAGCGTCTGAAAATCTAACTGTATAAATGAAAAAAATACACATTTCTAAAATCCTCGTATTACGTCGCGTCACGTCTCGATGTGCTTTTGAGCATAAAACTAAAAAAATGGATGGTACAGGGGGTCTACTCTCATAATACGTTAACGAAAATATGGTAAGTTACTAGTAACTGTTTTACTGATCCCTATACCTAATAAGTTCTCAATTAAAATTTTTGACAGCACATCGGGAGTCGGGAAAGCTGTTCAATCATCTTGTCACTAATGTTCAGTTAGTACCACTAACTAATCTTACGTCTGTAAGTGATATAAAGTACGAAACTACGGCTGAAGTTAAATGTTTCGTGCTTCGATAGAAGTACCCTGTTCTGAATTATTTGTTTTTATGAGTTTATATGCAAATGAAATCACATTTCTATAATATTTCATGTTTTTTTAATACCCGTTTATGTCCCACTGCTGGGCAAAGGCCTCCCCCATGTCCTTCCAAGTGCTCTTTTCCAGTACCATTTCGGACCAGCCATCAGTACGCATCAAGATCGTCTTGCCACCTCTTTTTGGGCCGGCCTCGGCGGCGTTGTCCATTCTCAGTCCCCCCAATGGATAGAGGTATAATTAAGAACATTTTCATAAATAACATGATTTTGCTACGAGAAAAGGAACTGCTTACATAGAAGAAAAATCTTTCTTTTCTTTACAATTTGTTTGGAAACCTAACACGAGAACCCCAATTACTTAATGAGTTTTCTAGTCTAGACTCAGGTAATCTACTCAAACTAACACTGTGATGGATGATACTCGTTCAAGTAAACCAAGGTGAATGTGTCTTAACCACAGATATAGATCGACCTAGATAACGCAAGATCTGTATGAAAACCAAGCGTGCAATTTTTGACTACCTTTTATGAAATACTAGTTTCTGCCCGCGACTTCGTACGCGGATCCTGTTGCTTATGCCAGCGACAGCGGGATCGTCAAAATCAAAGATCCGAAAATTCTGACACCCAACTCCAAGAGTCCGAGAAATAAATTTATGAGAATTTGGCGTTAGAAGAGAGAGTAAATTTTTTGTTAATATATTCATCGCTAGCGCAGTGGTGGCCCAGTGGTATCGGTCCCGACTTACGAGTTGTAGGTGGTGGGTTCGAGGTCAGCCAGGCGCATTACTTTGTGTATTTTATTTCATCAACACTGACCTCAAAACGGTGAAGGAAAACATCGTGAGGAAACCGACATGTCCTAGAACCAAAACTTTGAAGACATGTGACATCTACCCTAGGGACTGGCAGATTGTCTGTATTGTACTGACTAAAATCCATGGTGATCCTTCAATAGCTCTTTACGTTCCACGGTGACGACCTGATGAGACAGTCCCACGACCTTGGCCGGCTCTGGTCCTCTAAAGGGGCCCTTCAGAATTACCTTTGCCATTAATGAATTATTAAAAATATATCTAGTTTTAATTTTGCGATAATATTAAAACTAAAGAAAGAAAGAAAAAACGTTTATTGACACATGCCATAAGTACACACATATACATAAGAAAATGTATAAAAAAGAAAAAGTAACAACAAAACTAAAGATTTTTTCGTCGTTAATCGATCGCTCAGCCACTGCTTCAACCGTGCCATGGCAAAAATAAAGTTATTTCACTCAAAAAAATACAAAAACCTCAAAAGTAATTGCCATCACACTCTACAAACAGCCAATCCGTATGAACATTAGCCATTATTACCAGATCATTAGCATCAGTAATCCAGCACATTAGTCGGCGCGCACACGGACCGACGCGCGTTAGGCTGGTCGCGCACTGACCAACGTTAATTAATCAATATCTCGGAGCTGATTAATTGGTACGACCGCGGGCATCGCTGGGATGCTGTCGATAGGGGTAAGCCGATGTATGATAACGTGGATAAGGTACACGCGTATATTTAATTTTCTGCTTTAGATCTTTCGGGCTAAGTGAATAATTTGTAAAATTAAATTCGTGACGATGTATCAGAAATTATGAGGAATGTCAGAAATCACTGTGAGAAGTCTCGAGGCCAATTTTAACGAAAAATTCAATTGCGTCATTGGGTAATAAAAAAATCAGTAATCCTTGCTAGAAATTGAACCCGCTAGAAAACAGATCATACCCCATATTTTTACACCATTCAATATTGTCGCTAATAAGGATCAAACTCCGGGAACTATATAAGCCTGCCTGTATAGGTAAGAACAGTTTTGAAAAACAGTTTAAAATTCAAAGAATTGAAGGTGCAATGGAAAGAGCAAGGCTAATTAAAAAAAACTCAAAAAGAGGAGACGAGGCAACCTAGAAAAGAATTCTTTGGTTGTTTAAATAAAATAAAAATACTCCATAAAATACTAATCTTGCAGAGACAATCTAATACCACCTCCACCCTTTCCAGCATCAACCAAGTATTCCCGATAATGGCGGAAATTCCACGCCAGATGCGTGTGGAATCCAAAAACTTTGCGCCCAGAACTATGCAGGCTCGTTCCGCCTCCACGGCAGAACTCAGTGAATATCTCGCTTGATTTACTACCTGTATTTAAATTGTGGTTGTGTTCAACTGTTCGATGATCACTGAGTTCTTGAATGCGGATAAAAAGTCAGTGATTGTTGAACATTTGTTCGCAAATGAAATAGAAATAAGTTAGTGATAGAAATAGTTTTAAAGAAAATTATTTATCTGAACACGTTCGTAGATGTGTAGTTCGTAGTTTTTAATCTATTTTAACACATAGGATACTTTTTAACCCGCGAGTAAGATCCTGTGGGGCAATTACTGAACTCCGCACGGGCAAGAACGATGAAGCAGACACTAACACCATTTATTGGCACGGTGCACGAGTTTAGCGCCACCTAGCGTTCGCAGCTTACTGGCTCCGACAGTTCTAACTAAAATCAGATATTGATACCAAACACTTGATTTTGGATACCGTGATGATCTATGAGCACTGAAACAAAATCGAAAAAAAAATATGCTACATTTTGCATTTCTGGAAAATATCAAGTACGGATTTAAATGAGGATAGATGCTATTTACTTTTTCTCTCTACGGCAGCTGTCCATCTCCTGCATTGTTCTTCTTTGCAAGAAGCGCTTGCGAATCCGTAAAAAAAATTACCATTTCTGCTAGTATTCTTGCAGTTTACAATACCACAATACTGCTGTAACCTACTATTGTCGGGGTCGCGGGTCTTATACCATCACCGTGACCCCGAAACATAAAGGGCTATTGAAGGACACCGTGGATTTTAGTCAGTACAAGTCTAACAGTCCCTCCCGCCCTGCCCGGGGTGGGAGGCCTCATTTGATGATTTTACCAAGTAAAAAAAAAAAAAACCTACTATTGTGGCTGAACAATGCGATTATTAAAAAAAACTGTATTGATAATTATTACCTATGTCTAACACATTGATTCGAAGAGCCGTACTTATTTCTACTTTTTACCACCATGACCGCTGCAATCGATTCTGATACCCCCACTTAGGACTTCGCACCCATCGAAAAGGTACATTCAAATAAACAAACCTTATCCAACGCCATAAAATAAATAACACATTAATTTCCTTAAGCTACCACAAAAAGCGTGTTGACACAAGAACAAAATACGCATTAAATGGCAAACCTTTACAAAATTAGCGCCAGACAAAAGAGAACAGACCTTTTTTGTTAGAGCCAGGCCATCCATTGAATATCTTTTGGAAAATATTCGAGCAAAACAATTCCTTATCCGCAGTTGTGTCAACTCCCCTCTCCTTTTGTTTTTTTAGGGTGGCCACACTGAATGTGTTGCCATTTTGCTTTAATATTTTTGGTGGTTTTTACATGTGATTTTAGGGTTTTACTTGACGGATCAATATCAATTTGAATTTTTCTTGACTATTATTTTGGTATAATATACTTTTACTTACCGGTGAAATGAAGACTAGTGCTGTCGTGAGTCTGTAACTTCAAGTATTGGTTTAAAAAAAATACAAGTTTCCCATGTAATGTTCATCTACTCAATGATAAGGATTTATTTATATCGCCAAAAAATTACATTGCATAAAATTGGACAAAAATAGAAATCTGTGTATATTTAGTTACATGGACGTCACTTATTCGTGTCATTAAATATGTTCTGAAAATGCATATCATCACATCAATATCATCTATTTTTACTCCATAACGCAATTTTCATCTTATAACGTAAAAATCTCAATGATCTATGATACTATAACCAATTTCAATCACAAAGTGACAGTTGAAACAAATAATGTACCTAAGTACGTTCTTAGATAAACAGTACCATATTATCACTACATTATGTGAGAGCAGTGGTGGCCCAGTGGTATCGGTCCCGACTTACGAGTTGTAGGTCGTGGGTTCTAACCCCGCCAGGCGCATTACTTTGTGTAATTTATTTCATCACAGCTCTCAAGACGGTGAAGGAAACCGGCATGTCCTAGTACCAAAAATTTGAATATATGTGTCATCTACTAATCCGCACTGGGCCCGCGTGGTGGATTATGGCCCACTCTCTCAGAGAGGAGGCCTGTGTCCCAGCAGTGGGAACATTATAGGCTGATGATGATGATGATGATGTACTTTCTCAGTCTTGAAACAAAAAACTTATGATTTTTTTCTTTAAATATATTTTGTTTTTTGCTTTTCCTGAAAAGTGGCATTTTGGCGCCTACGACTTTTGAGTCTAAAGGTATCGATATTATAAAAATAAAGTCGCTTTCCGTTTCCTGTACCTTGTAAGCTTATATCTTTGAAACTACGCAACGGATTTTGTTACGTTTTTTTTTTTTAAATATAGTGATTCAAGAGGAAGGTTTAACATGCATAATATAGTAAAGATCGCACCCGTGCGAAGCCAGGGCCGGTCGCTAGTTTTATATAAACAATTAGCTTACCTACCACACATAATTATGTCACACTTAACATGGTACCATTATGCCGCCCATTTTGCAGAGCCAGTTAAAATGATGATTTAAGCATAAACAGGACAAATTACTACACAACTACCAGTTAATTGGGTCATTTAAAATTTATCATCAGCGGTGATTGTTGGACATCCAATTTAATTTCAGCCAAACATGTTTGTAAAGCATTTTATTAGTTAGTAGATTTTGTCCGCAGTTTTGTGCCCATGCAGGTCAAAATATATCTTAAGCCCGCTGTACACATTGGGCCAGCGTGTACAGACCTACTTGGCGGTATGTTGGTAGTTGGCGGGAATACTGGCCGGCCAACGGAATGTTGTCAGTTTTTCGTGCACCAATCAAAGGATCTTGGCTTGCTTCACAGTGTTCATGCATCGGCCTAATGTGTAAACAGCGACATTAGGAATTCATTATTTTAGCCCAACATGCTGGTCCAATGCCTTGACCCAATGTGAGCGGCCTTTACAAAAAGGCAAGTACAATTTAAAGGCGAAGTACAATTTAATTCTAAGGCCCGTTTTTCAGAATGTCACTTAGAACTCAGACATGAGTTAGAACTACGGATGGATTCGAGCCATTTGATTGGAAACTAGTTTTGGGCAGTGCTTGAACATGAGTGCAGTTCTGTAGAGGTTTTATTGTAATGTAATGTGCTTCCTGTACCCTCAGCATGAGTTTTCAGTAAATGAGACGTAAAGTAAACTGGAACTTTGATACTTTCAAATTGACAATTTTCAAGGAAAAAATGGAACAGCGCCTCTGGTGTGTGAAGAAGGAACTAATTTTATAATGTAGGTTTTAGCAGACACTTTTACACGGCAAAACACTTTTTTTTATAACTAGATGAGGCCGGTACCTGACTACTCTGAGAAGAAACAGCCGAAACAAACTCAAAGGTCGCCTGTTTTAAAATCCAGACATTAGATTAGTTAAGTAACGCGAGGACCCTGCAGGTTTGTGTCTGAGATGGTCTTCTGAAGAATGAACCACACAGATTTGAGTGGACCTGTCCTCATACATGTAGCTCATAACTAAAAGGAGCTCAACGTAATAAATAAGGCACCATAGAGAAATTCGTCGCAATGAATCAACGCGGCAAATAACTTTTAAACACAAACGTACTATTAACTCCTTTGTAGTAAAAAGAACACATTAAAACTCGACTCAGTACCTCCTGTTAGTACCGGTATGTCGTGGCACAGCGCTGGTTAAAACTTTTAACGAGAATCGAGGATCCTACTAACAAAATTGGCTTGGGGCACGATCGTTTACTTGTGTATGTAGAACTACGGTTTTGCCTGCGGTATTCTACCTAGGCTGAAAGCTAGATACCTTTTAGATGCAGTAAAAGTTGGTTTTGCAAACTAGATTGACTATTTAGTGTCGAGTTTTGAGGTGAAATCTGCATTTGCATTTCTGATGGAAACCAGGCAACATACCATACGTAGCTCGTCGACCGAAACGTTTTGCCTAGACAGCTTAAAAAATAAAAGCATGTTCCATCTGGCCGTAATTCACTTCAACACACACTCAACTTAAAATCTAGTATACTAAGTTGTTCGACTTGTTGACGCTTCCCGTGACCCAAGAGCTGGCTTTTACCTTGGTCAGAGGCTAAGCATAGCCATTCAAAGAGGTAACGCCGCCAGTCTCTTGGGCACATTACCGACTGACAGCGTTGAGGAGGAATTTTTCGATGCCTTGTAATATTTTAATTGAGTTTTTGGTTTGTGTACAGTTTTTTTCGTTTTTTGTTTGTTATTATATATTTAGGTTTAATTAATTTATTATTGTAGTTTTTAATTGTCTTTATTTGTAGTTTTAATAAGTTAGTATTTAGTTTATTTTATTTATAGTTACTTAATAAATAACCTTCTATTATTTAGAATAAAACATATTAAAGTATACTAAGTTGAAATAAAATCAATGGAACTTGGCAAGTTTCATCGATTCGATTTCAAACCTTTTTTAGGCGAACAATTAGCCGGTAGGAACTTGCCCCCCTTTTTAACAGGTATATTTTTGATGGGATCAAAGTTTTACATTGTAAAAAAACGTTCGTATTTGGGAAAAGTAAGTTGTCAAATGAGTTTTTTTTATTCACATCCAAATATTTCCCAACCCAGGCCAATAAAGGCGTGACAAACAAATTCAACCTCATAGTTACAATTTTAGTTGGAAAGTTAGTATAAATAATGAAAACAGGTCTGACCGCTTTGAGTACCTAAGACCTAATTAAGTTTACTCTACGTAAAGTTAAAAATTGGTTACTACAACCTAAAAAAATAAAAGACAAGACCAACTTTGCCTAGTTAGACAAAGGGGTGTGCTCTTTGCAAACAGTAGAAAAAACTACCAGCGATCCATCTTATTCCAAGTTTCACTTTACATAGCAAATTAGGTTACGTGCAGATTAAATGCCGGTGGAACTAGTTGAAACTGGTTAAAACTGACTATAACTGGGTGAGAGCGGTTTAATTGTAAAGCGGTTGTGGTCAATTTGCGTGTGATCGAGAGTGCGGATGCTGTGAAGGCGAAATAAAGTAGAAAATATGGGTTTGTCATTTTTGTATAAGTACATATTTCTTTTGTCAATTACATTAATTCAGATTTTTTTGACATAATCTTTCATTGTTTTCTGTCTAGTCCAATGATATTGAGATTGGCGTCCAGCTAAATAGGACCCAATTGAATATCTGAGGCGAAATCACGACTGTTCACGTTTCATAACATAAGTACACTGAGGACTTCAAAGTCCAATATTAATTTAATGGAAAAAGTACCATAATGTTCATACAATAGATGTTTTTTTTTGCGATTTCCATAAATTCAACTTCGTGTACTAAGGCCTTCATAGTTTGAAAAATATTACTCCCTAAATTACTTTAAAAAAGTTTCTACTAACGCATACACAAAGGTATTTTTCCTATTGAAAAAAAAATATACATGTCGAATTGAGAACCTCCTCCTTTTTTTTTCGTCGGTTAAAAATGGTAACAACTGCACCACCTACGCACCAGATAAGCTATAACCTCTTACCAATTATACTTTAATTTACTATCCCATTAAACATTTAAAACCAATTCCACCATAACCTATAAACTTCCTCATAAAGCCCTATCACTGCTTTCACATGTACCCACCATTATTTCTACCCCATTTATGTACATAAAAGCAATGGCAGTAAAGGTTACGCTCCACAGAAGCCCACGGCTAAGCTACGCATTATAGCTTCGCTTTGTTTAAACGTGGTCCACTGTGCCCTCACTAACTTGAATACCTACGAAGATGGCAAAACATCGCAAAGGGCAATGACGGATAAGAATAGTTTTTAGTCGGTCAAATATGGAGGTTCCCGTTCCACCTAGAGCCTAGCCACACCCCGTTCATTTGATTGCATTCCAGGGCCACGGTAAACTCTGGGGACGTTATACTTGCTGCTTCAAAAACTCATGCCGTTAGCCATTCCAATAGTGGAATGGTTAATGGCATGAGTCGTAGTAGTTCAACATAGGTTGAAGTCGTATTCCAGTCCAACTGTATGGATGAATGTCGAATTTTCTCATGGAACAGCTACTGCAACTCAGCTAATACTAAGACATAAGCTTAACATTGAACATTGATCTGTGCAGATTGTTAGCCACAAGCTCCTGTCTTCCTTGTACCCTAATCTTAAACAGAGTAGAATAAGTACAGCCCCAGCAGGTCAATCTAACCCAATCTGTCAAATTATACCAATCGAACATTAAACTCGTACTTATTATGCTAAGGTTGAAAATATATGAATGAAATTTGACAGTTTAAGGTAAGTAAATGTGCTTGCGTCTGTACAGTCCGTACATTTGTAATATTGGTTACCAAGCACTAGCAGCTAGCTAGTCCTACATCTCGCTAATCGCCTGCAGTGAGACAGTTACCTAAGTCTCGCCCACAAACTGCGTCCGGGGCGGAACCGTCGCCGTCGTAGTGTCGCAAGTGTGTGCGAACACTTAGCAGCGTTATAGCCACTTAAGATTGCTGGAGGCTTATTAATCTGTTTCTCAGTTTATAATGGCGGATGGAGCCGTGTTAGCGTTATTGAGGACCGTTAAATAATTCAAAATGGCGCCTGGGAAAAGAAATTTCGAAGCGTTATGAAAAAAGTACATTTTATAATGAAAACTTACAGCTTTTCCTACGTTTAATTTTTAAGGAGATCGGACTATATACAGAGCCGTCATTCGGGGATTAAAATCATCCCTTTTGATATTATACCGTATCCTATGTCTTAACAATAATTATATCGTAGGTATATCGTGGATGAGGCTGGCAGATGAACATGTAGCTTGGCACAAACAAGAAGAGGCTGATATCCAGTAATTGAAGTAACGCTGTAGATGATGACGTCGATGATAGACTAACACACTGAATAAAATCAGCTGAAGAAGCAATCAGACTGTTCCACACAAAACTTTAATAACTTGGCTCAAACATGTGACCACTCTCTCGTCTGAAGGTTGACAATATTGTGGTCGACTTTGAAGCACGTTGTTGGCCTAAAAGTAACATTAAAAATTATGACTAAAAACTTCTTAGCTTGAAAGTATTGCCAAAACTTGTAGGTCGCGTCGCCTCTCCCTATGAGGAGCCGCGACCAGGGGGCCAATTGTCGGTTTTAGAGATGGTGTCAAACTCGACAAAAATGTCTAATGGCGTCATTTTTTCAACAAATTTTAAAAGTTGCTGTTCTGGGGATGTCAAATTCGCCATTTGTTAGAGTTCAGTAAAATTTGTCAAAAAATGACGTCATTAGAATTTTTTTTCGAGTTCGACACCATCTCTAAAACCGAGAATTGGCCCCCAGCAAGCAAACATTCTCATTAGCAAGAATGACGCCCGTTTGCCAGCTCCCGTTTTAGGCTTACCTCCGCTACGTATGGGACACGTTTTGAAAAACTTAGTTTACTTTTACAAAATTAAATGATTAGTATACGTTTATTGCAGTCCGCGGTTTCCTGCCCCTCCCCCCCGAGTCCGTATCGCGTTGCAACCGCACTAGTATTAGCAGCGTTCGCGCTAATGAGCAAAAACCTTTTAATATCATCGAGTGGTGTTAGTTGATTGCTACTGAAGGGAAACACGCAATTCCTTATCTCGTATTAAGATAAAAAATAATTATTAGTCTACGATTTCATAACCTTTTTTTTCTACACTGAAGAGAAATTGGCTTTACTGGCATCTGCCAGTAGTTTGGCATGTCAGCTTATCTATGACGGGGCCCCCCTTTAGAGGGCCAAATCCTGCAGGGGTCGCGGGACTCACGAATTACCGTGACCCCGTGACTAAAATCCACGGTGTCCTTCAATAGCCCTTTATGTTCCGGGGTCACGGTGATGGAATAAGTCCCGCGACCCCGGCAGGCTTTGGTCCTCTGAAAGGGGGTTCCGTCATTGTGCTGATGGTCTTTTAGGCGCGCGTAGAACACGACGCGCCGTCGACCCGGGTATGGTCCATCATGGTCGGACAGCGAGTTGCCCTTTACTCGCCGCTAGCAAGCCCGCGCCTACGGTGGCCGGAGATCGTCATGCGACGTCCGTCGCCGTGGGCGTCCACCACCGCGGGAACTCATTGGGTATGCAGCAAACATGGCCGACCAAAGCCCACTTCAGCTCAGCTATAAGCACTGGGATTTAAAGTTAGAAAAAATTGATTTAGCCCAATTGTTTTATTGGCATTCGACGACCAACAAAACAAGAGCTCTCAATTTTGTACGAAATAGAGTAAATCCTAACTAATTCTAATTTATTTGTGGGCAATTGACCATTCTAAACGGCAGAGCTATCGAATTCAATGACACTCACGATTGATACATGAATTCAGTAATTCCGCATTCACTTAAATGTAGTTGTCATTGGAATAGACTCTTTGACAGCTTATTGTTGAAAATAATTCGAACTAATATAAATATTATGACGTGATTTAGTTCTTATTTTTCATGCCTTCAAACACTGTTAAATGCCTTTAAACACAAAAAATTAAACACCGGTTGATCCCTTGTCTAAAAAAAGTGTAACTGTACAACGACTCAAGCTTAAGCCGTTTTTCTTTTTAATTTTTAGTTTTCAGCCCTTTCCGTATAATAATCTTGTCAAATACCTAATTTTGTAACATGTGCACTAGAGTTTTGTAATCGTACCGGCATTAAAATCGTTGAAAAAGGTAATTAAATAAAAATTGCGTGAATGAAATTGTTATGGGACCAAATTGCATCGAACACAAAAAGAATGACCAAAATCGGTTCACTTAAGTCAAAAATTATGATGTAACAAAGATGAACAATACAGTCTAATTGAGAACCTTCTCCTTTTTGAATTCGGTTAAAAAGGTTAAGAAAACCGCAGTGATGTTACACTGAACTGTATATGAAACCAGTATGTTTCAAACTTCTAAACAAAGTTGTTTTCATTTGAATCAATGAATGACAACTTCAGAACTAGGCAAAATCTCATAAACCAACGTATGTCTATGTTTGCTCATACTGAAATACAAACTTACTCTATAAATTAATTTATCTCACATCTTGAAAGTTGTATGCATATATTATTTGTGAAATATCGACAGCGAAACATATTACACTACAAGAAACAATAATCATGATTTTGGAATTCAAACTTTCGTTGCTTGAACCTAACGTTGGGAATTACGGAGCACGTCAATGTCCCATACTACGTTTTAGAATAACATTGTTGATAGGTCTGTCAGTACGTCTTGAAGGGCTCAAGTCTTATCCAGAAACTTTGTAGACTTTCTCATATGTTCGGTCTACTGGGAGGCCTGCGAACATGAAATTTCAGCCTGAAACTTCTAGTTTACTGAATTTCATAAATTACTTTACGCGTAATTCAATAAAAGGGTTTGAAACTTTGGCTTTTTGCAAAGTGGTGAAAACATTAATAGTTTTGATTAAAAGTATCTTGATTAAATAAATTTTCGACCGAAAATTATTCAAATGAAAATATTATTTTGAAGAAAAATATTTTAACTAACTAATCTGAATGAAAAATTCTACAAATCAGTAAAATGTATGGCTACACCGTTTCGCTACCGTTGTGGAGGTGATGCTAATATTTAGTTTCTGAAGTACCTAAGTAACGAAACAGCCAAGCCATACATTTTACTGATTTGTAGAATTTATGAAGTTAGGGTTGCTAGAGCTAGGCCGTGTAGATTCAGAAGCTTGGTTGTACATGAGATCTGATATCTTTTTCGTAGGACAAACCTTATGTGCTCGTTTTGGCAACAGTTTACATGAAATGTTTTTGGTGGGATTTCAGTTCTTTTTGTAAGTTGCTAGCATCTTGGATTTATAACGTCACATTATTTTTCGAATTGATCTCAACGGGGCCTCTCATTTGATACCCATATTGCAGAAGTGCATTAAAAACAAATTATTCCGCCATCTTGGATTTAGAATGACGTGACATTATTTTTCGAGTTGCCCTCAACGAGGCCTTTCATTTGATACCCACATTGTAGAAGTGCATTAACAATAACTATTCAACCATCTTAGATGGTCCGCCATATTGGATTTATAATGACGTTACATTATTTTTCGAGTTGCTCTCAATGAGTCCTTTCGTTTGAAACCCATATTGTAAAAGTGATTTTTTGACTTTGAAATTTGACTTTTTTGACATTTTTGAGTTTTTGAGTTTTTTGAGTTTTTTGAGTTTTTTGAGTTTTTTGAGTTTTTTGACTTTTTTGACTTTTTTGACTTTTTTGACTTTTTTGACTTTTTTGACTTTTTTGACTTTTTTGACTTTTTTGACTTTTTTGACTTTTTTGACTTTTTTGACTTTTTTGACTTTTTTGACTTTTTTGACTTTTTTGACTTTTTTGACTTTTTGACTTTGACTTTTTTAAATTTTTTGTCTTCCACCTACTGGGGATGGGGGGTGAAAATTATAGGTTAATGAATTTGTTTGTTGATTGTATACTAAACTTAGACTAAATACCGAATTTCAGATCTCTAGCACTGCAGAAAGTATCCTAACATCTTAAGGTCTCATAAAAACTTCCACCCCCCATTTTAGGCGATGGGGGGCGAAATTTATAAGTTTGTGAATTTTCTTGTTGGTTGTAAACTAAACTTAGACTACATACCGAATTTCAGCTCTCTAGCACTGCAGGAACTAGCCAAACATTTTGATGATCATCAGTGTGTCAGTGTGTCAGTGTGTCAATATATCAGTGACGAAATCCGTGTATTTTAGATGCCAATAAAATTTAAACTATTAGAGCTATTCCATTGAGATTTTGTATGCTTAATAAGTCTATTATAGGCATCATATCCTGTGAATATGAACTATCTGGCACATCAGAAACCAACTCTATGAGGGTTCAAAAAAACGACGAAACACTTCGAGAAAAGGTAGGTAGTGCCCTTGCGCTTCTTGGCGGGGGGCACTGACGTGCCCCCAGATTCAAGAGGAAGGTTTATATGTATAAAACATATACAATGTAGTAGTGGAACACTGTCAATTTTTGTTGTATATAAAAACATAGCGGCCCGCTCCGGTTTCGCACGGGTATAAAATATATAGCCTATGTGATTAAAATCGATCCAGTAGTTTTGATTTATTCTTTACTGCCCGTGGCCCGCTCGCGTTAAATTTAGAGTAAAACAATCCCCCTTTCCCTATACCATAAAGATTTCCTCATCCTCCTCCATAAATTCATACACTATATTTTTACTTATTTACTTTTTACATTTTTAACTATTTATTTTATTTTTACAACATATTACAGAATGTCTTTATATTATAAACAACGTTCACAGCTTTCTTGTCACTTGTTAGAAATGTTAGTTTTAAGCTCTAATTTATTACTGTGTGGGCAAAGATTGGATCTTTTTAGGGAAGCATTTATTTCGTCAGCACGTAGGTACCTACCATCGCAGCAATGATAATTTTTCGATTTAGCGTAAGTTTGTACATTTGATATCTTCTAAAGTACTGATTGAAATTACATAATGTAAAAGACAAATTTAATCTAGGTTTAATGTCCAAGCTTATTAACATTGTTTATTTGGATAAGAATTAATGTTATACAGACTTAAAATGGCTTCGTAAATAAGCCATTATTTCTAGTAAAAAGTAAAAGATAAAAAGCGGTTATTGTGGGTTATTCTTGAGAGATAGACATATACCATCGCGGACTTTTTTGTGGACTTTTGTAAGTTGTACAATATTGTAGTACATCATTTTGACCAATCTCGTAGGGTTTGGCCAGCGTTTGCAATATAAGCGCAAAAAAGTGAGTTGATTTACGACATCACATTAGAAATCTCAAAAATTGACAGTGTTCCACTACTACATTGTATATGTTTTATACATATAAACCTTCCTCTTGAATATACCTATTTATTAAAGTAAACCGCATTAAAATCCGTTGCGTAGTTTTAAAGATTTAAGCATACAAAGAGACATAAGGACAGAGAAAGCGACTTTGTTTTATACTATGTAGTGATGTAGTGATAGTGATTTTCATTCCTTAATCCACAATTTAGATGAAAAACACTCTGTCAAAGTAAATATCGACAGCCAAGGAGTTGACCAAGGAAATTGGGTCAGTCGAGAGTTGAGCGATGAATATCATTATTGGTAGACGTGACTACGATTTAGAGCATATTTCATGCTATCAGGTTAGTAACTATATTTAGGAGTTCGGGATATAAGGTTTGGCGCTCGTTTTATGTATTTTAAAAAACCAAGACTGTTTTTTTAATCAAGTCAGTGCTAATTCATCTCACATGTTTTAAATTATTTATGTAAGATGCGCCTGCGCCATTTGATTATGCAACGAAACGAGTTCGTGTATTAAATTTTTTTTTGTGAAACGAATCACCTAGCTAAGGGATGAGTCTCAACGGATCGTAGATACACTACTCTACCGAGCACAACACCCTGCCAGGAACGTAAGTCGTCTACAGACTATTCCGAGCTCCGACATCGAACTGAGTTAAA